>BCGF01000001.1:3584456-3614174 GCA_001599175.1 Pestalotiopsis sp. JCM 9685 | reverse complement strand
ATTATTATTATTATTATTATTATTATTATTATTATTATTATTATTATTATTATTATTATTATTATTATTATTATTATTATTATTATTATTATTATACCCCAGACAATAATTATATTTTAAAATAATAATATTAAAATAATCGAAGCTATTTACGTTATATTATTAATTTAAATTATTATTAATTTTAGGATCGATAACTAATAAAAATAAAATACGGCCGTTAATACGTTTTATAAATTACGGGATTAAGATATTTGGTAGTTAAGCTTTAAGCTTTAACCGGAATATAAAAAAATAAGTTTTCCGGTATATATATATTATTATATAACGCCGGCGATACTCGTTACGATTATAAACCGGCCGGGCCGGCCTTAAAAAAAAAGGGGGGTAATATAACGGCCGGTTATTATTATATACCGAAACTATTAATTAAAAGGTAAGCTGCGATTTTTCGGGTAATATTTGCGCCGCTCGATTATATAATCCCGCTTTAGGAACGTTTGTTCCCAAGCTTTTTTTTTATTTTCGTTAATTTTATTATTTTCGTTTATAAAGCAGTTGGCTAATAATAAGCTTTAATTATCTTAATACTTTTTTGCTCGCCGTGATAATTAATATCGTTTATTAATTTTGTTTTTTAGGTTTATTTTTCGGCTTATCGGGTTTATTAATAAATTTCGGTTTTTAAAACGTTAAATAAAGTATTATCGTTATTATTTATTATTTATTTTTCGGTTCCGAAACGTATTATTCGTTTTAATTTAATAATTATTAAAGTTTATAGTTTTTTAAAATATTATTTATTATCGTTTTTATAAAATTTATATATTTAATAATTATTATTAAAATATACGGTTTAGGAAAGCGATATATAAGGTATTTTGTTTCGTTACGTAGCGTTAAATTATTTTTTGTTAAAGCTTGCGGAAAAAACTTTCGTAGAAATACTAAAACCACCCGTAACTTTACGAATCGTCTTTTTTAAGGGTTATTATTATTTTTATTCGAACCGCGACGTGCGATTCTTTAGGAATCCACCGCCGTATCACCACCGAATCGCTAGCGTATCGTTATAAAGGCGCCGATAATTATTAACGGTAAACGGGGCGGATTCGAGCAAAGTTTTTATTATTTATTATCGTAAATTAGCGTTTACGGCCCGGTTTAAAGCCTAATTTATAATAATAATAATACGTATAATTAACGGGAAACGTGCGAACGGAAAATTAAAAAATTAGTTAACGAAATTAACGGTTTATTTTTTATTTCCGTATAAGAGCGTATAAAATTTTTTTTTAACGGCGTTATAAAAGCTAAAACTTAGCTTTATACTTTCGATAACCCCCCGATACCCCTTTAAACCACCGACGATACCTTTATAACCCGAGCCGATTTTAACGAGATTTTTATAAAAATCTAAATTATTACCGATAATTAGGCCGTAATAATAACGGCGGCTGCGGCGGTAGCGGCGCTATTAAAGCCTAAAATTTAGGCTTCCGTAGCTACCGGCTAAACGGCGGTAAAATCGGCTTCGCGTAGCGGTAATTAGCAATAAATAATTATCGTTTTATAACGCCGCGGCAAAAAAATCGTAATCCGCGGTAATACCGGCTTTAATTATATTCGACGAATATTTGTTTAAATTATAAAAACCGTAAATAAAACGCGTAACAAAAACGATACGGTAATATACCGCAAATTAGGCAATAACGATATTATCGTTATTTTTAAAATCGAAAATACCGAGATCGACGTTATTAATATTTAGGTTATTAAAATATTCGGCGACGACGCGAAAATTAGCAAACGCGAGGTTTCCGTTATCGCGAAAGGAGTTTTAACGTAATAATTACGGGACGTTTACGATAAAAAAGCGTTAACGGTTTTATTTTAAACCGCGAATTTAAAGTTTATTTTTAAAGCGAAACGTAATTTTCCGTAATTATTAACCGTTTTTTACGGCTCGATTATAATATATATCGGCAGCGTTAAAATAATATAACGTTTATATTCCGACGGTTTTATATAAAACGCGCAAATTTTCGATTATAAACCTTACGACGCGACGTTATAAATTCGCTAGTATTTTAAATATTATTAATTCGGGTATATCGCCCGGTATTATAAAAAAAAAGCTAGGTATATAATATATATAATTATTGTTTATTTAGGCGGAAAAAAAATTTACCCGGAATATCCCGATAACGAGAAAAAACGTTATATTAATTATAATAACTAGTATTACGCGTAAAAGCGGGCGTACCCGGTCGCGAAAAAAAAAAGCGGATCGCGGAAACGTATATTTACCGTTTTAGGCAATTCGAGGTCCGTAACGTAAGTTTTTCGTTTATTACCCGTAATAATATCGGTCCCGTTTTTTATCGGCTTTTTTTTAACCCTTTAGTAATAATTTTATAACCGTTAAACCAAAAAGTAAACCCCCGAAAATTAAACTTATACGGCTTATTACCGACCGGGACGCCTCGATTTAATCGTATTTTCGGCTACGGGCCGATACCGAAATATTAACGCAAATTATTCCGGCCGTTATTTAATAAAAATTAGCGTTTTTTATTAAAATACGGCAAATAATTACGTTAATATAATATTTATTTTGCGAAGGGATTACGACGTAATAACTTTTTAAAAACCGTAAATTAACCGTTAAACTAAAATTATATAATATTTAACGATTATTTTTTATATAATTATTTATTATAATAATCGCGCCGTTATTTACCTAAATAAGCGTTTCGACCCCGGAACGGTATTATCCCGGTCGGGCTTCGATTAAGCTTTATTAACGTTCGGTACCGGGGAAAAAGCGGTTATAATATAATTTATTTATTTTCCGAATTAAGCGGGCGGGCCGTGGGTTAGCCCGTTTAACGATATTTTAAAAAAATTATTCCCGGGCGGATATTTATTTATCGGCGATTTTAATATTTATTATTTTTTATAAAATTTTTACGGCCGTACGTTACGTAATACTAATAACGTTACCTTATTTGCAAAAAAATAAAATTTAGTATTATTTATTTTTTACGGAAAAATTACCCGATATTGTTACGGAATTAAGGATTTAATTATCGACCTTATTTAAGGTTTACCGGCGTTTCGCGCGCGGTTCGAAAAAAACCAAAAGCTTAAAAACTCGGATTACCGGGCCTAAAATATTACGCTTTTATTATTAAGCGAAATAAAAGCGAATTTACGGCAAAGCGGTAGCTAAAATTAGCCGATAATAAACCGGGTATTCGTCGAGGCTAAAACGTTATAACGCTTTTAAATTAAGCTAATTATAAAAAATATCGAAAAATTAAATTAGGCTTTTAATTAATTAATAAATAATTTTTAGCTAATAACTAATATCGCGGTCCCGAGGAAAACGCTTAATACCGGTTATAAAATCGAGTAATAATTTTTACCGGTATAAAAAGCTTATAAAAAAGCGCGTACGGAACGCTACCGGTATTTTTAAAAAAAAGTCGACGAATAATTGGCGGGAATATATTAAAACGGTCGCGGATTAAAAAATAGCTATTACCGAGTTATAAAAACTAGTTTAATACTAACGACTAAAAAACCGCTTACGGCAAAAATAGCAAAAAAAGCCTATAAATTTTATAAAAATAAGCCAGGCTCCGCAGCAATTTTCCTCCCGAAATATACGGTATTATTATATTCGAAACCGGCGGTAACGATCCCGGATTAGCGGAGTTTTACGAGCAAAAGGCCCGGGTATTAATATAAAAATTTTTCCCGAATTTACCGGCGGATTTTTCGGATATCGCGGACGATCCGTTAGCGTATCGCCAAAAATTCGAAGCTAAGCGTACCGTCGATTATTAATACGCTAAAAACGCCTTTTAAAAGGCTGCGTTTTAAAAGTCCCCGGGGGACGATAACTTCCCGAATAATTTTTTTAAAATATACGGAAACACCTTTTTAACGGTTATTATTTATTTAGTAACCCGTAATTTCGAGTTTAGTTAATACCCGGAGAGATTTTATATAACGGAGGTAATAATTATATTAAAACCAAATAAAATAACGGTTTAAAAGCGAACCGCCGGCGGATAACGGCCGATAATTTTTATTAGCGCCGTAAAAAAAATATTCGAATTTATATTAGCTAAACGGATCTCGGCGCTAGCCGAAAAATACTCGTTATTATTTTACGGGTAAATAAAAAACCGGAAAAAAAAATCGACCGAATTGGCTGCCAAAGTAGTTACCGACGTTATATATATAATATAGGACCGAAAAAGCGTTATTACGTTATTATAATTAAATATTAAAAAAACCTTCGATATAATTAATTATTAACGCCTGTTCGATATTTTGGGTAAAAAAGGATTCCCGGTTTAAATCCGGCGGTAAATAGCTTATTGTAAAATAATAGAGCTACAACACTAGAGCTTAGCCAGTATCGTGGCAACGGTGGCCCAGCGCCTTAATGGCGCTGGCGCCATACTAGTGATATATCAGCGCTGCCACGCTGCGCTATATTTTTGCAATTGCAAAAATTAGTTTTTAAGTAAATATACCCTATATTAATTATTACCTAACGTGCTATTGGCAAACCTTGTTATAATTTTGATTTTTTTCTAAACGTTATTTAGTAAAAAATGGCTTTTATAACGAGAACGAGTGCCCGCCGAGGTGGCAAGGCTGCGCCGACGAACTTTATACCACCCGCTATAGGCATAACCCGTGTTATAGGTGCGGCCGCCGGTGCAATTTTAGGAGGAAACGATTTTACGGCCGAAAAGATCGCCGAGATTACTAATTATATTCGACGCCTAAAAAATTTTTAGCGTTTAAAAAAATAGCGTAACGCGCTTATCCGAGTTTTCGGTATTAATAACCCAAAAAATACTCGACGCAATTTTAGCGACCGATAATCGAGGCGCCGACGTAAGGGTAGCATTTTTTTAAAATCGTCCCGTAATAACGGTAATTTAAAAACTATTAATATCTTTATTTTTAAGATTTTTTAAAACTTCCGCCAGCGAAAAAATTAGCTAGGCGACTTAAACCTAACGTTTATAAAAACCCCGAAAAAATTCCGGAAAAATAAAAAAAAAGTTTTATACGCACTAAACAAAATAAATAAAAATTACAAAACTTTTTAAAAACGTTACGTTAGCGCTTAAAAAACGTTTAAATTACGCGATATAATTTATATTAATTACGACAAATTTAGCGACTAAACGTTATTTATATTCCGGAATATTAAAAACCGAATTTATAAAATTTTAGCTATTTATAAAAAAATATACTAAACGGCGAATTAAATTTTTTAAGATTTCGATATCTATTTTAATAATCTCGAAAGCCAGCTTTTACAAATAAACGAAAATAACTAGGCGCGCGCGTATTAGGCTAAACTTAACGACGATTTCTAAATTTACCTAAATATTTATATAAATACGAAACCCTAAACCCGAACCGTTATAATCTCGTAAACGCAAAACCACTAAAATTATTAGGCCGTTACGAACGGCAAAAAAAAGCGATCCGACGACTACGATAAAAAATCCGGGGGTAATAAATATTAAAAACAAAATAACTTTAGCCCGCGAAAAGGACGTAGCGGCTTCGCTAAAAAGTTATATACCCTTAAAATCGAGGACGCTGTTACGGATAAAAAAAAAGGTAATACCTAAAAAAAATCCCGTTAATAACAATAATTTAGTATTAATATATTATATTTATAAAAGCGACGAATATTTTGCGGATAAATATAAAGCAAAAATAAACGCGGTAACGAATAGTAAATAAAATAATCGTGGTTACCGTAATATTCGCGGCCGGGGAAAAATATAAATTTTAACGATATTCCCTTTGCGTTAAAGCCTTTTTTAATAATAACCCGTTTTTACGTTTTTATTATTGTTTTAAAAGCTTTTTTTTATTTATTTACGCAAATTTAGACTTGTATACCAAGGTAAATTATATTAGCTACGCTTTTGTAAAATAAACGGGATTTAAGCGAATTAACGCCGAACCATTAATTTTACGTATTATAAACAATATAAACTACCTTATTTATAAAATATACGAAATCCCGATCCGCGCAAAAAATTACCGCAACGTTACTCGCGAGTTTATACGGTATTACGTTGCTATCGATCGAAATCCGAGGTAAAGGGGTAATCCGGTATTATTATCCCGATCGACGCTACGGGAATATCGGATTATTTTTAATTCGGGTACGGATCGTTAATTTTACGGCTTTATATTAAATATAACGAGTTTTTTATCCCCCGATAAATTCGCTAAAAAACTAAAAGGCGAGGCCTAAATATTCGCTATAATAGCTTTTCCGGAGGCTATTCGGAAAAATAAAAACAATAATATACCTTCCGAATTATTATTTTACCTAAACGTATTCGATTCCGAAAAAATAAAGAAATTACCATTATTTCGCGAAACGGATTATTTTATTAATTTTTTCCCTGGCGAATTACCGCCGTTTGGACTTATTTACCCTTTAGCTTAAAATAAGCTTTAAATGCTACGAGAATACTTTGCTAAAACCTTAAAATTAAGACGGATTCGGGAATTAATTAGCCCCGCGGGAGTATTTATTTTATTTATACCAAAAAAAATAGCACCCTCCGCCTTTACGTTAATTATCGGGGTTTAAATAAAATCACGGTAAAAAATCGGTACCCGCTACTATTAATTACTAAAATTTTAGACCGCGTATAGGGCGCCCGGTACTTTTTTAAGCTAAACGTCAAAAATGCTTACTACCGTATAAAAATTAAAAAAGGCGACGAATAAAAAATTACGTTTCGTATATAATACGGTTATTTTAAATATATCGTTATATTTTTTAGGTTAATTAACGCTTTTGCTACTTTTTAGAATTATATTTACCGGTCCCTTCGTAAACTATTCGACGTCGTTTATATAGCGTATTTAAACGATATTTTAATTTTTTCGAAAACTCGGGAAAATTATACCCGGGACCTTTAGGCTATTTTAAAAAAGCTAAAATAAGCGGAGCTTTACGCTAAACCGTCCAAATATACGTTTTATTAAAACTACGTCGAGTTCCTTAGATTTGTAATATCCGCAAAAAAAATTTCGATAAACTCCGTACGTATCGAAACGATTTCGTCTTAGCCTCGTCCGCGAAGCTTTTACGATATTTAGGTATTTTTCGGATTTTATAACTTTTATAAACGGTTTATAAAAAAATATTCGCGTATCGCTAAACTTTTAAATAACTTGCTAAAAAAAAAAACGGGCGGAAGCCTAGGAACGTAAAGCTCTAAATTAGCGAAATATTAGCTTTCGAAAACCTTAAAAATACCTTCTAAAAAACGCCGTTATTATATTATTTTAACCTAGCGCTACCGATTCGTTTAAAAACCGATACGTCGGATTTTACCTTATCGGTAATTTTGTTTTAGCCGGATAAACAAGGTCGTTAGCATCCTATTATATTTTAGTTACGGAAGCTTAAAAACTCGGCAAAAATAAATTATAACACCCCCGACAAAAAAATAATAATTATCGTTAAGGCGTTTAAACACTAGCGTTACTACTTTTAAAAGGCTGCTTATTAAATCGACGTATTAACCGACCACTAAAACCTATAAAGGTTTATAAGATTATCCTAGCTAAATAAAAAATAAGCAAAATAGTATATATTCCTTTCGCTTTTCGATTTTATAATCCGTTATCGCAATAAAAAAAATAACCCTGCCGATATACCGTCGAAACGGCCAAACTATATTGGCGATAAGCCAAAAAAAACAAAGCTTTTGCACGATTTACGGGTTAAAATAACCGCGGTATAAAATATAAACTTTGGCCTAATATATAATTTTATTATTTATAAAAAAGATATATATAAGCTTATAAACGTATAATCGGCTATAATTTATTTAATCGCGATAAAAACGCTATAAAAAAAACAAACCTATAAGCTTAAATTTTTTAAAAATTTTGTTAAATTAATTTTAAAATCCTAAAACGTAAACCTGGAATACCGTCGGCGTCGCGCTATTATTTCGGAAAGAAATCCCCGAAAACAAAATAATACGTAAACCCTAAACTCCAAAAATATCGTCCGCTTTAAAAATATTATTTATATTCCGGAAAACCGAGGTCTAAAAAATACTATTTTAAAGTTATATTACGACGACCCGTTAGCCGGCTATTTCGGTATAAACCGGACCTAAAAGCTGGTTCGACGGAAATATTTTTAAAAATATATATATAATAATATAAAAAAATAGGTATAAACCTGCGATTTATACCAAAATGCGAAAACGAAGCGATATCGATTTTATAACGAATTACGGTCGCTACCCCAATTTAGCGAGCCGTAAAAAAAATAAAATCTAAATTTTATTACCGGATTTTTAAAGGTTAATTTCGACGGCAAAAAAGTTAACGCGATCTTTATAATTATCGATAAATATACGAAATTTAATCGTTTTTTCCCCGTTAATATAATAATTATAGCGGTACAGCTAGCCGAGCTAATATACAAAAAAATCGAGTTACGGTACGGCTCGCCGTTAAATATTATTTTAGATAAAAAAAGCGTATTTACCAGTGATTTTTGGTTAGTATATTACTTTTATTTTAAAATCCGCAAAAAGTTATTTACAGCTTATTACCCGCAAATTAACGGCTAAACCGAAAAGGCTAACTAAATTTTTAAAGTTTACCTTCGGTATTTCGCCAACGAAAATTAAACGTATTAGGCATAGCTTTTTGCCGAAACCGAATTTGTTATAAATAATAATAAGGCGAAAATTAGTAAAATAACGCCGTTTAACGCTTTATATAAATACTACCCGAAAATAAAATCGGACGTCGGGGACGACGTCTTTAAAAAAAAAGTGCTAGCAGCAAAAAATAAAGTATAAAAATTTAAAATCGCACGCAAAAAAATAAAAATTATTTGGCGAAAAGCTATCGAATTATAAAAGAAATATTATAATTAACGGCGTTCGGTAATAGTTTTTAGTACTAATAACCTAATCGGCTTATTTACGAAAAACCTAAAATTAAAAGGTAATATTAAGTTAACCCTTAAATTTATTAGTCTTTTTAAAGTAATCGCGTTTATTAAACCGTTAGCGTATTGTTTAGCTTTGCTTAATAAATATAGCTTGTTTTATAACGTATTTTTAGTTAGTTTATTAAAGCCCTAAAAAACTCGCGGCGGTTAAAAACCGGCCGGGGGCTTATAAATATTAGACCTTAAAAACCTTAAAAAAATAAAAAATCGAAAAGGTATTAAAAAAGCGAAAACGCCAAAAAACCCTAAAATACCTAATTAAATAGGCTAAATAGCCGTTAAAATATAATTAATAAAAACCCGCGGGCCATTTAGCCAACGTATAACGGAAAATTAAATAATTCGAGCAAAGGCAAATAAAACCTCCTAAACGGGGCCGGGGTAGGCCCAAAAAAATAATATAGTTAAAAGCAAAAAATTATATTTATAACCAAAAAACAAAAAAAAGAAAAGCAGCGAAACTACGATAATATAAAAATAGATCGTTAACGCCACGGTAATATAACGGCAAAATAACACTAACCAAAACCAAAACTAAAAATAGCCAGCAAAACCAAAACGTAATATATAAAAAATATAACCGTAATATAAGCAAACAAACAAAATATCGCCAGCCCTTTTATAAATAATAACCGGCACTAACGCGGGGAAAATATTAAAAATCTTAATTAGCTAGGTATTAGCCGAGCTAGGCGACCAATTTATCGTAAATAACGGTTTTAAAAGCCCGTAAAACAAAGCTTTAGCCAAAAAAATTTTGGTCCGAAGGCAAGCAGCGGGGAAGCGTAGCTATTTTTTAGGTAGTATATTTTTTTTTATTTTAGGGGAAAAATTAGCGACGATATATAATAAAATAATTAACGAAAAATAAAACGTATAATAAAAAAATCGGCGGGGCCTTAACGACGGTATAAAAAATCGATACGGTCTTAAACGGTACGCGAATAACGCGAGTTATTATTTTATTAATATATTAATACGCGTTAATAAAACGGCAGCGGATCGCGTATTTTTTTGGATTTTTTAATACCGGCTAGGTAAAACTAGCGAATATTGGCTTAGTTTAGCGTATAAAAAAATTTAGCTAAACGCCAAAAATACTCGGCGACGGCGACGCGCAGCTGCTCCGAGTAATAAAAAGCCGGTACGCTTTCGGTATCGATATAAAGCTCGCCGTTCTCGTCCTAAAATCGCTCGAAATAAAAGGTTATAAAAGCCCGTAAAGCGTAAAAATTTTTTATATTACCGGCTAAGCCGGCGGCGTATTATTAACGCGTTAACGTATACCGTATAAAAAAGCAATAAAATTTATTATTTCGTAAAAACGCTTGCGAGTTTCGTATAACGTATAACGGAATTTATTAGCGCTAATAAAAATTATTTGCTAATCGAGCAGCTCGGGGGTGCTTTTTTCGAAATTAGTAATTTCGTAATTAAATCGTTTTATATAAAACGATTTTAAAAACTACGGCGGAGCCGCGATATAATTTTTATTAAAAAAGTAACGGGCCGGTATTATATCGATAATAATAACGGCGCGAAAAAGTAACGAGGCGAAAATATAAAATTAACCTTAGTTTAATTTTTAAAAATTAAAAATAATCGACGTTATAATAATAAAAAGTTTTAAAGGAATACGCGCCGACCTAACGATATATTAGCGGGTCGTCGCCTTTTTAAGCCTAAAATAAAATAGCGGCGGCAATTATAAAGCTAGGCGAATTACGATTCCCGCGCACGGATTTAGTATTTTACCTATAGCCGGGTCGGCTATTATTAAAGGGGGGATAATTATAAAATAATAGAGCTATAACACTAAAATTTAGCTAGTATCGTAGCAACGGTGGCCCAGCGTTTTAATAGCGTTGGCGTTATATTAATAATATATTAGCGCTGTTACGCTGCGCTATATTTTTGTAATTACAAGAATTAGTTTTTGAGTAAATATACCTTATATTAATTACTACCTAACGTGCTATTGGCAAACTTTGTTACATTTATTTCCTAAAAAACCGGTCGGTTCGCCTCCGGTTCGACGGGAAAAACTCGGCGCCGATTTATATTAACGCCGGGGTTTTATAAAAATTATTATTATTTTTTATATTATTTGTTATTTATAACGTTATTTTATACAAAGCCCTTATAGCCGCTAACCTAGATTTAATTATAATAAAATTCGCGGATAATACGAATTTATTAAGCGTCGGCTACGATACGATTACGACGTACCGCCGCCTTAAAGCCGTTTAAAATATTTATAATAAATAAGCCACGGTATACTATAACGATTATACTAAAAATAAACCGAAATATAAAAAAGTGCTGGGGTTTATGTTATTAAATACGTAAAGCGTAGGAGATATATTAAGCAAAAAGTAATTATAAAACTGATTTATAAGTGTAGTCGTTAAGGCGTATTAAATGCCTTACTTATAGGTAAGATAGATGCTTAGATTAATTACTAAGGTAATAACTGGCTATATAGTATAGGAAATCCGTTTTTTAATATATTTATTTATCCCCTTATTGATATTAGTATTGGATTACGATAGCAAACAAATAATCTTATATTAGATCACTATTCCCGACCGTGATTTATCCCTGGATTATTTTCTAAAAGCGTGATTTATTTTATGGCTTACGCGCCAAGACCGTGATCTTATCAATAGTTGTTATTAGCTATTAGGTCTGCCTTATTCCTGGGCCTTTATTTTTTTAATAGTAGCCCCGCAGCGTGCCTTTTATCTTAATTTAAGCGCCAACACATATTTATTTTCCTGCAAAAGTGCATATTCGTAACATCAGCTCCCTTCTTTATATTTTTTATCCTCGAAAAATCGGTTGGTCGCATAAATAGGTCGTAAGTGCCTACTCCTTGTAATGCGTGGTTTTATCCTCTTTTTTCCTTTTCTACTTTGTTGGTAATATATGCTTATCATATTAGGTTGTATCGACAAATCAAAGTCCAAATCTAAAAAAGAGTCAAAAAAGACTTTTAAGCGCAAAATCCTTTCTGCTCGTATTAGGGAATACGGTCTTCCTGCCGATATACCGTGTTTGTATTATTCTAAGCATAAAAAACGGTGTATAATAACGGAGGACTCGATTCGTTGCAGCGAGTGTATTAGTTGTGGCCGTTTTTGTAAGGGTTTTTTAGTTGGGTCGTCTTTTGCTCGTGCGATGTAAAAAAAAGAGCGGCTCGCGAAAAAAGAAGAATTAATAAAAAAAAAGATTTTTGAAAATCAGCGGATAGCTAAGCGGATTGCGAAAAAAACGAGTGAAGCTATATCGAAACTTCTTCGTCTTCGCCAATAACGGAAATTCGCCAAATTAAAAGGAGATAACTTATTCCGTCGCGGTATACAACAATTGGACGAAAATAATACTCGCGATCGCGCGGCGACCGGTAGGGAACAGCTTGTCCCGGATAATAAGGTGGCAGCGATATCCGCGGCCATTAGTATTTTTGACGTGGTAAATTTTAGTGCTATAGACTAGGATTTTTTCGGGCTCGAAAATGATTTTAGAGTTCTCGATCCTTTGGCCGGTGTTAAAGGTATTATTAAAGGGCGACGTAGTTTTTAATATGTTTCCTAGGTTCCCAGGTGTTGTTTTTAGGTGGGTAACCTTTTTATTTTACGAGGAACTAGTATCTTTATCCGACTTTTTTATAATCGATGATTTTTTTAACGTTATATTTTAGCTGATTTTCTTTTATTTTTAGCGTTTGGTCGATAATCGCGTTCTCGGGTGCTGGTTCGAGTAAAAAGATATAAAACATAGGGTGTTTTTTTTTTATAATTTTAGGTAGCTATAAGCGGTAATTGACTTTTAAAATTTGTTTGTCGATTTTAAATAGTCCGAGTTTTTTAAAGTTTAATTTATCGCTTGGTTATTTTGTTTTAATGTTTTTGCGTAATAGGTAAACCTTGTCTCCTTTTATAAAAGTTAGTCTTTTAACCTTTTTTTTGTCGGTATACTCCTTTGTGCGTGCTTAAAAGGCAATAAGGTTTTTTTGGAGGTTTTTCTAAAGTTTTTTTAGGTTGTCGATATACTGGATAGCGTGTTCCGCTAGTTTTTTTCCTGTAATAGGTTTTTTGGTTATATCTGGTTTGTAGCCGTAATTGGCGTAAAATAGTGATATTTTTGTGGGTTTTTATACGGTATTATTATAGGCGAACTGCGCTATAAATAACAATATAACCCAATTATTTTAATCGTAGTTAATATAATAGCGTAAATACTCCTTAAATATTTGGTTAGCTCGTTTTATTTATCCGTTTATTTATAGGTAATAAGTTATCGAAAGCTTATGGTTTATTCCCAGCTGCGCTATAAGTGACTTCCAGAATTTTGATATAAATAGCTTGTTTTTGTCTGAGATAATTTTATTTGGTAGGCCGTGCTAGTATATTATAGTTCGTAAAAACGTATAGGCTAATTTTTCCGTATTGCTTGCTTTTTTATAGGGCAAAAAGTATGCGTATTTCGTAAGTCGTTCGGTAAATACCAAAATACTGTCGTAAAAGGTCCTAATTAAGGGTTCCTTTAATAACGGTAGCTTTACAATAAAATTTAAGGCGATAGATTTCCATGCTCTATTTGGAGGTGGTATTAGTTGTAATTTTCCGTAAAGTTTGTGTTATACTGATTTTGCTTTATTATATAAATCGTATTGCTTGATGATTTCGCTGACGTAGTGGCGTAGTTTTGGGCAGTCGAAATATTATTATATCCGCTTGGTGGTTTTAAATACTCCCTAATATCCGCTGGTTAATATAAAGTATATTTCTCGGATAAGCTCGTTTCTAATTTATTTTAGGATTATAATTTTTTTTTGGTATATCGGTAATATACCGTTTTTATTTATGATCTTGCTCGACCAACTATTATTATTAGTTATTTTATTAATAACGTAAAGATTTATAATAAGTATTAGGTTTCCCTCCTAATTACTAGCAAAAATAGTGTGTGTTTCTTTGGGTGCTTCCTAATAATGGTCCGGTTTTTGGCTAAAAGCGTTTGTTTTGCTATTTTTTGATTTTTTGCGGTAAATAATTTTAAAGTTGAAGTTTGCTAAAAATTCTGCCTATCGTATTTATCGTTTATTAAGTTTTTTGCTTGTCGTAAACGATGCGAGATTCTTATAGTCGGTATAAACTTTGACTTGGTAATTAGTTCTATTTAGGTAGTATTTTTATTCTCGGAATGCTTCGATAATTGCGAAAAGTTCCTTATCGTGGATTTGGTAGTTAAATTGTTCCTTAGTGAACTTTTTGGAATAGAATGCTATAGGGTATAGCTTATTGTTATCGTCTCGTTAGCTAAGCTATCCGCCTATAGCATAGTCTGAGGCGTCGGTTTTAATTTTAAATTCTTTTTCGGGATTAGCTATTCTTATAACTGGTTAGTTTGTGATTCGCTTTTTGATTATGTCGAAAGCTTCCTGCTTTTTACTGGTTTATTTAAATAGTATATTTTTTTTCGTTAGGTGCGTTAAAGGTGTAGCGAGGCGCCCGAATCCTTTAATAAATATTCGGTAAAAGTTTGCGAATCCTAAAAAAATCTAATTTTTGTAACCGATTTCGGTGCCTGCTATTCTTTAATTGCTAAAATTTTGGAATCTTCTATTTTAATTTTTCCGGGGGATACTACGTATCTTACGAAGGTAACTTGTTTTTGGTAGAATTCGCTTTTTTTAAGGTTTATAAAAAAGTTTACTTTTTATAGCTTCCGTAATACAGCAATAACGTGCTATTTATAATCGCTAAGGTCCTTTAAATAAATAAATATATCGTTAAGGTATACTACTACGAATTTGTCGAGGAACTCTCGTAAAACGGTATTAATTATATTCTAAAAGCTTATTAGCGCGTTGGTTAATCTAAAAAGTATAACCAGGTATTCGAAATATCTATATTTCGTCCTAAAGGCTGTTTTTTATTTTTTTCCTTTTTTGATTCTAATTAGGCCGTACGTATTAGGCAAGTCTAGGGCAATAAACCATTAGGCTCCGTGCAACTTATCTCGTAAATCTTTAATTAAAAGCAAAAGGTATCGGTTTTTGATCGTAATGTCGTTAAGCTTGCGGTAATCGATGCAAAGTCTTTATTTTAGTGTTCCGTCCTTATTTTTTTTCGGTACGAAAAGTATAAGGTAGCCTGCTGGCGATATAGATTCTTTAATTTATCCCTTTTTTATTATCTTTGTAATATAGGTCTTTAATGCCTTTTCGTGCTAAGGTTTTACTAGGTATATCCGTATAAAATATGGTTTTTTTCCTTCCTAAAGAGGTATCTTATAGTTAAATCGTGTATGCTCTAGTAATCCTGTTTTTAGTATTTTATTAAACAGGTCGCTAAACTCCTTGTATTTTTCGGGAATTTTTTTTGTGGTGTTCGGCTTAATATGCTTGGCTATAACGTATAATCCAAATATCTCGTAGTTACGTAAAAGTTGGTTTTTCTAATACCCGTTAAAGGTTAACTCGCTTTTTAATGTGTCTTATTAGAATTGGCCTATATTCTAGCTTATTCTAAAATTGCTTACCCGTAACCAAGGTATCCCTAAAACTAAATCGTAATCCGTAATATCCGTAATATCGCACGTAAAATATTTAAGGTAGTCCTGGATATAAATTTAAATATGCGCAGTTTTTATATTTACTATTTTATTCTCGTATAAAATAGGCTTTTTATCGACGGTGTTAAATGCGTAAAACGTTTTTTTTTGCTTTTATAATATCTGGAGCTCGTTAACGATTTTTGGTAAAATAAAATTTCCTTAAACTTTTATATTTATTAAGGCTCGTATATCGTATCCGTTAATTCGCATTTATATCGTTAGGTAGTTTATAATCGTGCTGTCGCTCCCGGTAGCGTAAATAGACCTTGTTTAGGACCGTTTTTGTCTTTTTAGAAATGGTCTAACTCGTTTCCCGAGTTTTTGTTAATTTTTTTATTAGCGCGTTCTTTTTCGACGCGTATAAATACTCGTTGGTTTTTTTGGGTTCGAGTCTCGTTTTTTCGTTATTCGTATAATGCCATGTCGTCACTGGCTTTTTTTATGGTATCGTACCTAAAGGTAGAGCTAGATTTTTTTATATTAATTTTTATATCTTTTTATTTATTTATGGTGACTTTTATCGTTAATCTTCGTACGACGTCGTGCTCGTATTTTGGTGGTGCGGTACGATCCTTGGTGCTTTTAACTAAGTCGCTGGTGCTTTGCGTTGGTCTGCTGGTTTTTTTGATAGTAATTCGTCCTGCGGCTTAATGCTTTTTGATAAGTCGTTATACCTTAGTTTTTTTTGTTGCGTAATATAAATATTCGTCGTATATATATTTTACCCAGGATTGGTTTTTTCCCGTCGAATATCGGGATAAGTCGTTAAGGTACGTAATAATTACTACGAAGCCTTTCGCGTCGCAGCGCCTAATTTTTACCTGGCCTGTTTTTTTTATTTTGTAAAGGTTCCTGATGGCTAAATGTCCTATACGTAACGGAAAAATTCCGTATTTTAGTTTTATTTCGAGATATTCGTCGCAACCCGGATCGATATATCCGTATTATTCGATCTCGTGGTATTTAAGGTTTTTAATATTAAATCGAGGGTTATTTTTAAAAATAGCTCTTAGGGTCCGTCGCTCTTATACCGTGTCGGTAGTTTTTTGGAAGATTTTTGCTAGTTATTATTTTATACCTTATAACTCGGCGGCAAAAAATATAATTTCGTTATAGATACGCGGTTGTTTATTTTGGAAGGTTTCGAATATTTTTTCCGTCGTAAAGGTGCTAAATATTTTATCGATAGCTTTTATTTCCTTAATCCCGCAGGTTAGGCTTTTTTCGGTAATCTTATTTTGTCGAAGGTGGTTGTTTTTTTTTGACTCGTTATTAGTGTCGTTTATTGGTTTTGCTTTTTAGGTTTATTCCTCGGCTTATCGGTTTTCGCGGTAAGTTTCGTTTTCCGAATCGTTAAATAAGGTATTATCGTCATTATTTATTATTTATTTTTCGGTTCCGAAGCGTATTATTCGTCCTAGTTTAATGGCTGCTAAGGTTCGTGGTTTTTTAAGATACTATTTATTATCGTTTTTGCAAGACCTATACGTTTAACAACCATCGTCAAAATATACGGTCCAAAAGAGCGATACATAGGGTACTTCTTTTCGTTATATAGCGTTAAATTACTTTTTGCTTTTTGGCATAAGTTTAAATATTTTTTTGGGTTGGCGGCACTTATTGGCGTAGTATTTTATTCGATCGCAATTATAATACTTAACAAATAATTTGTTTTTTTGTGATCGTCGTTAAATGGCGTCTAAGTTTATTGGCCTATTATAGTGTCCGTAAAAGGTCTGGTTTCTTTAGTTTTTATTTCGTCCGTTATTTTAGTGCTGCCGGGGTTTTCCGGTATTTGCTAAAGCTCGAGGCTGGTATTTTGGCGTATATTTTTTTTCGGCTCGTCGTGCGTATAATTAGTTATCGATTCGTATAACTAATTCGGTATACCTGCTAAAATCGGTAAGTAAGTCGAAGATCCTGCTGATCTCGTCCTTAACTTTTTTTTTAAGCCCTTGGTAATATAATATAATACGCGTGTTGTCGGTATAATCGAGCTTAGCGACGATTTTTTTAAATTCGGTGGTATATGCTAAAACAGACGTTTTTTGCTTAAAGGTCTTAAATTCCCGTTCGGCTTGTTTTTTTTCGTCAGGATTTTAAAAAAATAATTTAAGCGCGGATTCGTATCCGGCGTAAAATCCAAAGATTTATCGTATTTTTTCCTTGCATTGGCTTAAAAGCTATTTATTTTTATTGGCTTTAGAAAGGTAAAGTTTAAACTATACGAGGGCACGTTTTTTTAAAAAAAAGGCGGCGTATATAATTCGCTAAAAGTTATTTTAAAAGCTAAATATATAAAAAAAATAATATACGCGGACTTACGCGAAATATCCCTTAAATCCTTTTAGGGTATCATCGTACGCAGCGGGGGTGTTAAACTTTAATTTATCGTGCTTGGTGACTAAAATAATAATAATATTGGCTGCTTTTTTTATAGCAGTATTAGATTCCTAAAATTTTTGGATAAGCTTGGATTTGTTGTTTATGGCTTTTTCGAATCGTCGGATTTTTTTAAAGATCGCGTTATACTAATCCTTGGTAACTTCGAAGTCCTCGCTATCGGAGTCGATGCTTATTGCCTAAATTAAAATATCGTTTTAAGGAATTTTCCCTTTATCGCTGCTGTTTTTGCTGACGGTAGATATCTTGCCGAATATTGCTTAGTGTTTTTTTAACGGTGAACGTACCTAAACAAGAGTAATCAAAATATAACGATTATATTAAAGATAAACCGAAATATAAAAAAGTGCTAGGGTTTATATTATTAAATACGTAAAGCGTAGGAGATATATTAAGCAAAAAATAATTATAAAACTAATTTATAAGTGTAATCGTTAAGGCGTATTAAATGCTTTATTTATAGGTAAAATAAATACTTAGATTAATTATTAAGGTAATAACTGGCTATATAGTGTAGGAAATCCGTTTTTTAATATATTTATTTATCCCTTTATTGATGTTGGTGTTAGATTACGATAGCAAATAAATAATCTTATATTGGATCATTATTCCCGACCGTGATCTATCCTTGGATTATTTTCTAAAAGCGTAATTTATTTTATGGCTTACGCGCCAAAACCGTGATCTTGTTAATAGCTATTATTAGCTATTAGGTCTGCCTTGTTCTTGGGCCTTTATTTTTTTGATGGTAGCCCCGCAGCGTGCCTTTTATCCTGATTTAGGCGCCAATATATATTTATCTTCCTGCAAGGGTGTATATTCGTAATATATACGGTATAAAGTTCGCCCCGGAAAAAAAATAAATTAATATATTTTACTAAAAGTTATAAAGCAAAATTTGCCGAGGTTAGGTTCGGTCCCGCTACCGTATCGCCGGTAAAATCCGCGCGGTTTTTAAAGGTTTAATTCGATAAAAAGCTTAATTAATCGGTTTATATCGCTTAAATACGCAAAAAATTAACAATTTAAAAATTAGCCTTAATAAAATTTATTAATTATACGTAAAAATATAATATTTTTTAGGCCCGGCTATTATATACGGCCGTAATTTATAGCTACCTCGCTTACGGGTCGGCGGCGTAATATTAAATAACCGCGGAATTATCCGGCCCGGTTAAAAAGCTTAAAAATATTTAATACGGCTGTTTCCGGACCGTTTACGGCGTTTATAAAGCGACGCCGGTGTCACGGTCGGCGGGCACGGGCAGTATAGGCGGTCGTATAACAGTCTATTCTCTACGGTTCTGGCAAGGTTACAGGTAACTCTATTGACAGGACGTAGCTCGAAGAGCTACATCTTCAGTTCGGGCGGAGACAGTGAAGATATCACCAGTCTGCGGGTCCACATCGGTCCACCCGGGCCGCCCACAGCTGGCGCCCGGGGTCTATCTACTTCCTGCCCATAGGCAGGGTCCAGCGCCGTGACAGCCGGCGCGGTTATTCGAATTTAAAGCTGCCGTCTATAACGACTATACTAAGGATAAACCGAAGTATAAAGAAGTGCTGGGGTTTATGTTATCAGATACGTAAAGCGTAGAAGATATACTGAGCAAAAAGTAATTATAAAACTGATTCACAAGTGTAGTCGTCAAAGCGTATTAAATGCTTCATTTATGGGTAAGATAAATGCTTAGATTAATTATTAAGGTAATAATTGTCTATATAGAGTAAGAAATCCATCCGTTATATATCTATTTATTCCCTTATTGATGTTTGCTTGAGTAATTATGTTGGTTGGTGATGTTTATAGCTGTTATGTTGTGTTAACGGGTGCTAAAGGGAGCTTCCTTTAGCAACGCTTAGCGATTATTCCTGGTTTACGTGATATTGGATTACGTGATTTTATTGGGGGTTGGTCCGTTTTTAGTTTATTGTTTTTTGGGCTGCGTTCCTGGCCCGTATTTATTTATTTTTAGTTTTTGGTCTCCGTATAGGTGTATATTTATAATATTAGCTCCCTTTTTTATATTTTTTGTCCCCAAAAAATCCTAGGTAGTATAAATAGGTTTGGTCCTTTTGTTTAATGCTGGATTATTTTTTTCCCTTTTTTTATATTTTTGTGATATATAGCCATTATATTTAACCGTACGCAAAAAGCACGATTACTTTTTAAAATCGTTTATATTTCTTTAGCGCCTTCGATTATTCGTCGTTATGTTTTATTAAGATCTTTCGGAGAGTTTGGCTTTAAAGTTATGCCGTGTCCGTCGTGTACCGACACTGATAATAAGTGTATAATAATAGAGGGTGTGGCGAAGTGCGAAAAGTGTATTCGAAAAAATATTAAGGATTATAGTGCTTTGGGTATCCCGTTGTTTTGTCTCGAACGTATCCGGGAAAAGCATTAACGGATATTTCGCGAAGAGCTTATCGCTAAAAAGCGATTCTTAGAATTATAGCGTCGTTATTAAGCGGAGATAAACGAGGCTATCGCGCGGTTAATCCGTTTTCGGAAGTAGAAGGAAAAGGCTCGTTTGAGCGGGGTAAAATTGGTATAAGAGGGTTTTCGTACCCTAAAAGAAATAAAAGAGCAAGAGCGCGCGGAGGTAAAGGCGGATATCTTGGTTTAACTTATGCTAAACTTCGATATTTTCGATTAGTTTTTTATCGGGTTCGAAAATGGTTTTATAGACCCTGGTTTGTTTGCTGGTTCTGGAGGTATTGCTAAAGGGCAACGCAGTCTTTAATATGTTTCCTAGGTTCCTAAGTATTGTTTTTAGGTAGGTAACCTTCCTATTTTACGAGGAACCGGTATCCTCGTCCGACTTTTTTGTGGTCGATAATTTCCTTAACGTTGTATTTTGGCTAATTTTTTTTTATTTTTAGCGTTTAGTCGATAATCGCGTTTTTAGGTGCTGGTTCGAGTAAAAAAATATAAAATATTGGGTGTTTTTTTTTTATAATTTTGGGTAGCTATAAGCGGTAATTGATTTTTAAAATTTGCTTATCGACTTTAAATAGTCCGAGTTTTTTAAAGTCCAATTTGTCGTTTAATCGTTTTGTTTTGATATTTTTGCGTAATAGGTAAACTTTGTTTCCCCTCGTAAAAATTGGTCCCTTAACTTTTTTTTTGTCGGCGTGCTCCTTCGTACGTGCTTAAAGGGTAGTAAGGTTTTTTTGGAGGTTTTTTTAGAGTTTTTTTAGGTTATCGATATGCTGGATAGCGTGCTTTGCTAGTTTTTTTTTTGCGATAGGTTTTTTGGTTATATCTGGTTCGTAGCCGTAGTTGGCGTAAAATAATAATATTTTTATAAGTTTTCGTATAGTATTATTATAGGCGAATTGCGCTATAGGTAATAGTATAACCCAATTGTTTTAATTATGGTTAATATAATAGCGTAAGTATTTTTCGAATATTTGGTTAGCTCGTTTTGTTTGTCCGTTTATTTATAAGTAATAAGCTGTTAAAAGCTTATAATCTATTCCTAGCTGCGCTATGAGTGACTTCCAGAATTTTGATATAAATAGTTTGTTTTTGTCTAAAATAATTTTATTTAGTAGGCCGTGCTGGCTAATTATAGTTCGTAAAAACGTATAAGCAAGTTTTTTTGTGTTATTTGCTTTTTTATAAGGTAAAAAATAGGCGTATTTCGTAAGTCGTTCTATAAATATTACGATGCTGTCGTAAAAGGTCCTAATTAAGGGTTCCTTTGATAACGGTAGCTTCACAACGAAATCTAGGGCGATAAATTTCCATACTTTATTTAGAGGTAGTATTGGCTATAATTCTCCGTAAAGCTTGTGGCGTGCTGACTTTACTTTATTGTATAAGTCGCAGTTCTTGATATATTAGCTAACGTGTTTTCGTAATTATAAGCAATCGAAATGCTATTAGATTCGTTTGGTTATTTTAAATATTTTTTGGTGGCTATTGGTTGGTGGTTCGTAATAGCTTTTGATAAATTCGTGGAGTAGTGGATTTTTGATTCGTATTTTGTTATTATAGTATTGCTGGTAGGGTCTGGACTTTCCTGCCAGGTTATCGTTAGGGTCTAGGTATTTTGCTATTCGTTTTGTCTATGAATCCGTGGTTATTTTATATGCCGCGTATAAATTTATTATCGGTATTAAGTGTCTTTTTTGGTTATTAGCAAGGATGGTATATGTCTTTTTGGGTGCTTCCTGATAATGGTTTGGTTTTCGGCTAAAAGCGTCTGCTTTGCCGTTTTTTGATTTTTTGCGGTAAATAATTTTAAAGTTAAAATCTGCTAAAAACTCGGCCTATCGTATTTGTCGCTTATTAAGTTTTTTGCTTATCGTAAACGATGCGAGATTTTTATAATCGGTATAAATTTTAACTTAGTAATTAGTTCCGTTTAGGTAGTATTTTTATTCTCGGAATGCTTCGATAATCGCGAAAAGTTTTTTATTATAAATCTAATAGTTAAATTATTTTTTAGTAAACTTTTTAAAATAAAAGGCTATAAGGTATAATTTTCCCTTGTCGTTTCGTTAACTAATTTATCCGCCTATGGCGAAATTTGAGGCGTCGGTCTTAATTTCGTATTTTTTGTCTAAGTCGGCTATTTTTATAACTAGCTCGTCCGTAATTCGTTTTTTGACCTCGTTAAAGGCGTCCTGCTTTTTGCTGGTTTAGTCGAATAATACGTCTTTTTTCGTTAGGTGCGTTAGGGGTACTGCGATATTTCCGAGTCCTCCGATAAATATTCGGTAAAAGTTTACGAGTCCTAAAAAAAATTTAATTTTTATAACCGATTTCGGGGTAGGCCAATCCCTAACTACTAAGATTTTGGAATTTTTTATTCTAATTTTTCCGGGGGATACGACGTATCCTACGAAAATAACTTTTTTTTAGTAAAATTCGCTTTTTTTAGGGTTTACAAAAAGGTTTGCTTCTTATAGCTTTCGTAATATAGCAATAACGTGCTATTTATATTTTTCGAGATTCTTAGAATAAATAAATATATCGTCGAGGTATACTATTACGAATTTATCGAGGAATTCTCGCAAAACGGTATTAATTATATTTTAAAAGCTTGCTAATACGTTAGTTAATCCGAAAGGCATAACCAGGTATTCGAAATGTCCGTATTTCGTCCTAAAAGCGGTTTTCTATTTTTCGCTTTCCTTAATTCTAATTAGGCCGTACGCATTAGGCAAATCTAGGGCAGTAAACCACTAAGCTCCGTACAATTTGTCTCGTAAATCTTTAATTAAAGGCAAAAAATATTTATTTTTAATCGTAATATCGTTAAGCTTACGGTAATCGATACAAGGTCTTTATTTCGGTGTTCCGTTTTTATTTTTTTTTGGTATAAAAAATATAAGGTAGCCTGCTAGCGATATAGATTTTTTAATTTAACCTTTTTCTATTATTTCCGTAATATAAGTCTTTAGTGCCTCTTTATGCTAAGGTTTTACTAGGTATATCGGCATAAAATATAGTTCTTTTCCTTCCTAAAAGGGTATTTTATAATCGAATCGTATATGCTTTAATAATCTTATTTTTAATACTCCACTAAATAGGTCGCTAAATTCTTTATATTTTTCGGGTATTTTTTTTATAATATTCGGCTTAATATATTTGGCTATAACGTATAATCTAAATGTCTTGTAGTTACGTAAAGGCTGGTTTTTCTAATACCCGTTAGAGGTTAACTCGCTTCCTAGTATATTTTATTGGAATTGGCCTGTATTCCAGTTTATTTTAGGATTGCTTACCCGTAATTAAGGTATCCTTAGGACTAAATTATAGTCCGTAATATCCGTGATATCGCACGTAAAGTATTTAAGGTAGTCTTAGATATAAATTTAAATATACGCAATCTCTATATTTATTATTCTATTCCCGTATAAAATAGGCTTTTTATCAACGGTATTAAATATATAGGGCGTTTTTTTTTGCTTCCACGGTATTTAAAGCTTGTTAACGATTTTCGGTAAAATAAAATTTCCTTAAGCTCCTATATTTATTAGGGCTCGTGTATTATATCCGTTAATTCGTATTTGTATCGTAAAATGGTTAGTGATCGTGCTGTCGCTCCCGGTAGCGCAGATAGACTTTGTCTAAGACCGTTCCTATTTCTTTAGAAATAGTCTAACTCGTTTCCCGAATTTTTATTAATTTTTTTGTTGGCGCGTTCTTTTTCGGCGCGTATAAATATTCGTTAGTTTTTTTAGGCTTAAATCTTATTTTTTTGTCGTTCGTATAGTGCTATATCGTCACTAGCTTTTTTTATAGTGTCGTACCTAAAGGTAGAGCTAAATTCTCCTATACTAATCTCCGTATTCCCTTATTCATCTATAGTGACTTCTATCGTTGGTTTTCGTACAGCGTCGTGCTCGTACTCTAATAGTGCTATGCGATCTTTGGTGTTTTTAACCAAATCGCTAATGCTTTGCGTTGGTTTGCTGGTTTCTTTAATAATAATTCGTCCTGCGGCTTAGTGCTTTTTAATAAGTCGCTATACCTTGGCTTTTTTTGTTGCGTAATACAAATATTCGTCGTATATATATTTTACCCAGGATTGGTCCTTTCCCGTCGAGTATCGGGACAGGTCGTTAAAGTGCGTAATAATTATTACGAAGCCTTTTGCGTCGCAGCGCCTAACTTCTATTTGGCTTGTTTTTCTTATTTTATAAGGGTTTTTAATAGCTAAATATCTTATACGTAGCGGAAAAATTCCGTATTTTAGTTTTGTCTCGAGATATTCGTCGCATTTTAAATCGATATATCCGTATTATTCGATCTTATAATATTTAAAATCTTTAATATTAAATCGAGGGTTATCTCCAAAAATAGCTCCTAGGGTCCGTCGCTCCTATATTATATCGGTGGTTTTTTAAAGGATTTTTGCTAGCTATTGTCTTATATTTTATAACTCGGCAGCAAAGAGTATAACTTCGTTATAAATACGTAATTATTTATTTTGGAAGGTCTCGAATATTTTTTCCGTCGTAAAAATGCTAAATATTTTATCGATAGCTTTTGTTTCCTTAGTCCCGTAAGTTAGGTTTTTCTCGGTAATCTTATTTTGTCGAGGGTGGTTGTTTTTTTTTGACTCGCTACTAATGTCGTTTACTGATTTTGCTTTCTAGGCCTGACTTTTAGCCTATTGGGTTTAATGGTATATTTCGTTTTTTGACCCGGATAAAATGTTGTCGTCGCTGTCTGCGAGTTGTCCTTCCGGTCCGAAATATACTAACCGTTTTAGCCTAGTGGCGGCTAGGGTTCGTGGCTTTTGGGGGTACCACTAGTTATCGTTCTTATAAGACTTATGCGTCGAATAATTATTATCGAAATATACGGTCCAAAAAAGTAACGCGTATGGTATCTCTTCCCGTTATATAGCGTTAAATTGTTTCTTGCCTTCTGGTACAGGTATAAATGCTTTTTTGGGTTAGCGGTACTCGTTAGCGTAATATCTTATTTTGTTATAGTTATAATATTTGATAGTTACCTTATTTTTTTATGGTCGTCGTTAAATGGCATCTAAGTCTATTAGTCTATTATAATATCCGTAAAAAGTCTGGGTTTTCCAGTCTTTATTTCGTCCGTTATTCTAGTATTACCGGGGTTTTCCGGTGTTTATTAGAGCTCGAGGTTGGTATTTTGGCGTGTGTTTCTTTTCGGCTCGTCGTGCGTATAATTGGTTATCGATTCGCACGACTAATTTAGTATACCTGCTAAAGTCGGTAAATAAGTCGAGGATCCTGCTGATCTCGTCCTTGACTTCCTTTTTAAGCCTTTGGTAATATAATATAATGCGTGTATCGTTAGTATAGTCGAGCCTGGCGATAATCCTTTTAAACTCGGTGGTGTATGCTAAAGCAGATATCTTTTGTTTAAGGGTCTTAAATTCCCGTTCGGTTTGTTTTTTTTCGTTAGGATCTTAGAAAAGTGATTTAAACGCAGATTCGTATCCGGCGTAGGATCCAAAGATTTATCGTATCTCTTCCTTACACTAGCTTAAGAGCCATTTATTTTTACTAGTTTCAAAAAAATAAAATTTAAACCATACGAAGGCACGTCCTTTTAGAAAGGATATAGCGTGCACGATTCGCTAAAGGTCATTTTGGAAGCTGGCTATATAAAAAAAATAATATGCGCGAATTTATGCTAGGTATCCCCTAAATCCTCCTAAGGTATTATCGTAGGCAGCGGGGGTATTAAACTTTAATTTATCGTGCTTAACGATCGGAGTGGTGATAATATTGGCTGCTCCTTTTATAGCGGTGTTGGCTTCCTAAAGTTCCTGGATAAGCTTGGACTTGGTGTTTTCTTTTTTTTTGAGGCGTCGGATCTCCTTTATGATAAAATCGTATTGTTGCTTTGTGACTTCGAAGTCATCGTTATCCGAGTCGATGCTTATTGCCTAAAAAAAAGTGTCGTTTTAAGGAGTCTTTCCTTTGTTGTTGCTATCGTTCTTGCTAACGGTAGATATCCTGCCGAATATTGCTCAGTGTTTCTTTAACGGTAAACGTATTTAAATAAAAGTAATTAAAATATAACGATTATATTAAAAATAAACCGAAGTATAAAAAAGTGCTGGGGTTTATATTATTAGATACGTAAAGCGTAAAAAATATACTAAGCAAAAAGTAATTATAGAACTAATTCACAAATATAGTCGTTAAAGCGTATTAAATGCTTTACCTATAGGTAAGATAGATGCTTAGATTAATCACTAAGGTAATAACTGTCTATATAAAGTAGGAAATCTATCCGTTATATATCCATCTATTCCCTCACTAATATTTGCTTAAGTAACCATATTGGTTAATAATGCTTATAGCTGCTATATTATGCTAACGGGTGCTAAAGGGAGCTTCTTTTAGCAACGCTTAGCGATTATTCCTGGTTTACGTAATATTGGATCACGTGACTTTATTGGGGGTTGGTCCGTTCTTGGTTCATTGTCTTTTGGGCTGCGTTCCTGGCCCGTATTTATCCATCCTTGGTCCTTGGTCTCCGCATAGGTGCATGTTTGTAACACCGTCCCGCTATTCGATTTTTATTTATTATACCGCAACGCTAAATTCGAAAAAAAATTAGTTAAAAAAAACAAAATTAAATATTTATAAAATGCTTACGTACGCGTAGCGCGTTAGCTTTAGGTAAATTTTAAAACGAAACCTTCGGGTTTAAAAAACGCGAAGCAAACGATAAATAAGCGATCCGCCGCCGATATTTAAGCCGAGCCCGGGGCGAATAAACTTAGTTAAAACCCGTGTTTTAACGCGTTTAAAAAGTATTGGTTTTAAAAATAAGGCGTTACGGAACCGGCACGGGATCGGATTATTAAAACCCCGGCTAAAAACGATATACCGGAGGCGTTAAAGCTCGGGAAGTTTAGTTAATATTAGTAGTTTTTACGGAGGCTCGTTACGGCGCTTTTTTAAATCCGTACGGGGAAAATCGGGTTATCGGGGTTTTTATAAAAAACGAAGGTTTTCGGGATTTATTCGTTATTATACCGTTATAACAAAGCCCCGGAAACGGTAATATATATCGTTTATTATTGCCCGTTATTAAAAGGTAAATAAGCGGAGTTACGGCGGACCTTAAATAATAAAAACCCGTTAGCCACGGCAAAAAATATCGAAAAGCTTATTAATAAGCTATAAAAAGCCGTAATATTAACGAAATAAATATTAGCTACGGGCCGGTTAATATAGCTGCCGTCGTAAAAAAAAAAGAGCTAGGTTAATAAGGTAAAAACCAGCTTAATATTAATAAAAACGTAATATAAATATACCCGGATCGCCGGCGGATCGTAAAAGGATCGCCGGCGGCATAGGCGTAGGTATATATAACGGCGTAAAGTTTTTATTTAGCCCGGGGATAAAACCCGTCCTCGGCTAATTTTTTGTTTATAAGCACGGGATCCGGCGTAGTAAGGCTCCGGGCACGGTTTTATTTACGGGTTATTAGCAGTAATACCGAATAATTTTAGAATTATACGGAGTATTTAATAATAATAATATTTTTTATTTTTTAATATAAACTTAAATATTTTTTAAATTAATAATATTTATTAGCGTAATATTTTATTTAATTAAAATTATAATATTTAATAAATAATTTGTTTTTTTATAATCGTTATTAAATAATATTTAAGTTTATTAGTTTATTATAATATTTATGAAAAGTTTGGTTTTTTTAGTTTTTATTTCGTCCGTTATTTTGGTATTACCGGGGTTTTCCGGTATTTATTAAAGTTTAAAGTTAGTATTTTAATGTATTTTTTTAGTTTATTATACGTATAATTAGTTATCGATTTATACGATTAATTCGGTATATTTATTAAAATCGGTAAGTAAATCGAAAATTTTGCTGATTTTGTTTTTGATTTTTTTTAGGATTTTTAATAATATAATATAATACGTGTGTCGTCGGTATAATCGAGCTTAGCGACGATTTTTTTGAATTTAGTAATATATGCTAAAATAAACGTTTTTTATTTAAAGGTTTTAAATTCCCGTTCGGTTTATTTCTTTTCGTTAAAATTTTAAAAAAAATAATTTAAACGCGGATTTATAGCCGGCGTATAATTTAAAAATTTATCGTATTTTTTTATATTAGTGTTACGAATATGCACCTTTGCAGGAAGACAATATGTATTGGCGTTTAAGGAAGGGAAAAAGGTATATTGCGGGGCTGTTATTATTAAATAACGACCTAAAATATAAACCAAGTTTGGCAGCTATTACTAGCTATTAACAAGATTATAATTTTGGCAATAATTTTAGGAATAAATTATTATTTTTAATTATAATTTAATAAAAAGGATTATTACCAATATAATAATCTAAACAAATATTAATAAAGGAATAAATAAATATATAACGGATAAATTTTTTATATTATATAAATAATTATTACCTTAATAATAAATCTAAGTATTTATTTTACTTATAAATAAGGTATTTAATACGCCTTAACGATTATATTTGTGAATTAGTTTTATAATTACTTTTTGTTTAATATATTTTTTACGCTTTACGTACCTGATAATATAAACCACTAGCACTTTTTTATATTTCGGTTTATCCTTAATATAATCGTTATAATTAGCTTAAAAGTTATTTATTTTTATTAATTTTAAGAAAATAAAATTTAAATTATATAAAGGTACGTTTTTTAAAAAAACGGCGTATACAATTTATTAAAGGTTATTTTAAAAACTAAATATATAAAAAAATAATATACGCGGATTTGCGCGAAATATCCTTTAAATATTACGGCGCTGGACCTTGCCTATAAATAAAAAATAAATAAACCCCGGGCGCTAATTATAAGCGGCCCGGGTAAACCGATATAAACCCGTAGATTAGTAATATTTTTATTATTTCCGCCCGAATTAAAAATATAACTTTTCGAGCTACGTTTTATTAATAAAATTATTTATAATTTTGCTAAAACCGTAAAAAATAAATTATTATACGACCGTTTATATTACCCGCGCCCGCCGACCGTAATATTACGTAGTTTTTATTTTATAAGCGCCGTATCCGCCCGCGAAAATATCCGTAAAACGGCCCGAACCGCCCTCGGGAGCGGATTTTCCGGAAAAGCTCGTTATTTACGTTACCGATAACCCGTCCGATTA
>BCGF01000001.1:2917144-2974746 GCA_001599175.1 Pestalotiopsis sp. JCM 9685 | reverse complement strand
TCTTCTTCTTCTTCTTCTTCTTCTTCTTCTTCTTCTTCTTCTTCTTCTTCTTCTTCTTCTTCTTCTTCTTCTTCTTCTTCTTCTTCTTCTTCTTCGTCGTCGACGTCGTCGTCGTCGTCGTCGTCGCCAACATGGCCGGAATCCAAGCGCTCCACGGCCTCGTAGTCTGTGATAAAGCGTCCTCTAAAGCCGTAGTACCATCCGTTTGCACAGCCTGTATTCAAGGCATGAACTAGGCCTCCTCCTGTATTGAGAGAATTGGCGAGTTTCACCCACTCCTCAGTGGAGACCAATTTGTCGTCCGTGCCGTTTACCTCGGAAATGGCCACAGATTCGGACATAGAAGCCCAGGGCGACTTGCCGCCGGCGAGACCACCTGAAAATAATCAGCCAGAAGTCGTTCATGGAAGGCACATGCTGACTTACAGACATGAGTCCAGAGATGGTTCAGGAAGACGGCCTGGAAATACAGGAGCGATGGTTCTTCTACTTCTTCGGCCTTCATCTGGTTGATGGTCTGGCCAAGAGCAGTGAAAAGCGTGTCCCTCCATATATCCTCCGGGAATCCGTCTACCAACTTATTGCGAACAGACTGAACAGCGTCATTGAACCTGAATTCGTAGTTGCGAGAGACTCTCAGACCCGGGGGCAACTCTTGTTTGACAGCGGCTGCCATGGTCTCCTTGTGGTTCTTGTCGGGATTGGAGATTTTTAGAGGGGACGAAGATAGGAAGCTTTGAACGAGGATGGGGAGAGCGGTGGAAAAGATGGAAGGGCCAAAGTGGTACTTTTAGCTTGGCTGTGACCTGGGAGGAAAGATTGCCAGATCTGGCGGAACTCGGCAAGTGGAAGATAGTTGCAAAAGGAAAGAACCAAAGCATTGTTCTCCAGAACTCGGTTGGAATAGTATTACCCTCGAGACTGAAATAACAGGCTGGAGTCCTCCCAGTACAAGACGGCAGGAACAACTCCAGTTTGTCGAAAACGATTGCAACTTGTAGGTCCGTCGCCAGGGTTCCATGCGCATTTATCATTCGTATCTATTATCGAGGCCTTGACTTGGCGACGAAACATCTATGGCTCCTGCTGCTCTTGCAGCCCGTGACTCAAGTGATACCCTCTGAAGAACACATCTCAGCTTCCAGTCCGCATCGAATTCGGATGCCACAATCATTATTTGCAGTCCCGATCTTGATTCTTTCTTATTTCCCGATCTCGTCCCCCCCCCCCCCCCCCTTTTTTTTTTTTTTTTCTGTGTTGTTGCTTGAGGCGTCTTTGCCATTGAGATTTCTCTTTACGGCGCCGATCATGTTCTTGATCACATCTAAGGACTCGTTAGGTACAGTTATGGAAGGTCTCCGTGCTTAGGCATACCTTGTCGTCATTGTCGTATAATCTGGTAATCTTGCCTACCGTGGCGGCATTATCGATACCAATCTGGGGAGGGGTAAATGAGAATGTCGTTGTTTCACCGAATGCGATGGTGTCAGACACGTCTCCCATGCCATCCTCTCGGGAAAGTCGGAAAAGTTCTTCGCTCGAAATCACCTTGTCGTTCTGTCCGTTCTTCGTACTACGATTGACATTGTTGGCCATCGAGCTCCACGGCGACATGCCAGCAGCGATACCAACTAGAAATATTTAGTGTCTAATCAAAGGTGGCCGTACTTGCACTTACATAGGTGATACCAGAGTCTCTTGAGAAAGTGGACCTGGAAGAATAAGAGAGAGTACTCCTTTGTGTGTTCGTCGTTCGTCTTCAATATAGCCATGGTTTGCTTAAAGATGAATCCAAGCAGATTGTTCCATTTTTTGTATTCTCGATACTCCAACGGGACCTTTGTGCGAATCATCTGGACGGCGGCGATAAAGTCGAAGACATAGGAAGCAGGCCTCAAGCCCGGGGGTAGGCTTTTGTGGTCGCCGGCTTGGGCCATGGTCTTGGCGTCTTACTTGACAAGTCTAGAGATTCTGTTGAGACGAGGATAGGAAGCTTCGAAAGGGGAGAAAAGAATGACAAACAAAAGACGAAAGGATCGAGAATTTGAGCCCAAGGCGAGGAGTTGTTCGTTTTGGCGTCCTTGTAGGTTTGGGCAGTTGCCCGAAATTCCGGCTGGTCTTGATTGTTGGAAGGAGGCAAGATTGTGATTGATGCGTGGGGATTGTCAAGTTTCAGACGTAGAAGTTTTCTATTGTTTGATGCGGGTGCGAAAAGCTTCTTGCCAACTACAGCGCATACCTAGTAGCCCATTTGGTGCAAGTTTCGAAATGGATTCATGTTGTCGTCTGCAAATTCCATCCGGGCAGGAACCAATACGCGGCGCCAGGAACCCGGGATTCAAGCATGAGGATTGTGCCACACTACATTTGCAGTGTCTAAAGTATCCCATTGTGGTTACTCATCATTAATCATCACAAAATGATCAGTGATTACCTAGGTTACGATCAAGAACTTGGAGCTCCTACTTCATGGCTCTTGGCTCCCGAGATGTTCACATTGGGTCGAGCCCGGCCGTATTAGCATGCACTTGCACACGTCGAACGACCAATAGATACTGCAAGCTCTGAGGATACATAATCGTACTATCCGGGTCAACAATCACGGATATTTCTATTATTTACATCCCAGACGGCGAAGCTTGGCAAGTGGAACACGTAAAGGGCAAGAACCAAAGCATTGTTCTCCAGCACTCGACGGAACCATTTTCGCCATCCAAATCAATGTAGCTGATGTCGTAGTCCTCGATGGGCACCAAGACGGGAACAATCTGAACTTGTCAAGAACAAATACAGTAGTCACATCTATTAACCATGACGGTGGCATCTGAATCCAATGCGTGCGGAAACTGGAATGTATTCTTTAGATCTTATCCTTCGATCCTGTTATATTTTCCTCGCCACTTCTCTTTGATGCTGGTCCAATCAGCATATTCTCTGAATTTCCCTCCGAATTTACATCTGAATTTGTTCCTGAATTCCCCTTCATATGTCCATGCGCTTGTGACCAGGTTCCTGATCACATTGAGCACTCTCCAAGTTCAATCGTGCGAGATCTCCCGACGCAAGCATGCCTCATAGTTGCTGCCGTGCTATCTCTTGATGCCCAAGTCTTCATTATCGGTCAGGATCTTGACCAGGTAGGGATCTCCAAAAGCTCGCGATTGGCGACCCGACGCGATGGTGTTCTCCACGTCTCGCGTGACGTTCTGCACCGCGAGCTTGAGAAGCGCGTCGATGGGCAGCATCTCATCGTTCAACCCATTCTTCGTAGCGGGATCGAGGTCGACGACCACCTTGTGCCAGGGCGACTGGCCAGCGACGACACCGACTGGGAACTGTTCAGTTGAAACCAATCAAAGACTTCCGTCCGTACGCGAAACTTACACAGGTGGGTCCAGACCATATCTAGAAAGTACAGTTGGATGAAAAGGTGAGAGGTGAGAGAACTCCTTGACGTTGAGATGATTCAACTTCAAAGCGGCAGTGGACTGTCGGAAGACGCGCTCAAGCATGTCGTTCCATTTTCCGTAGTCTCGATAGTCCCTGGGCAGCTTGTCGCGAATGGTTTTCATCGCGCCGGTAAAGTCGAAAACGTAACTGGTGCACTGGAAGCCCGGAGGCAAATGTGCAGCCTGGACCATGGCTGTGTGTCGCTTATGGTTCCGGAGGCTCTGATGGGATGGAAATAGGACGCTGGTCTTGCGTGTTGTGAGAAGTCGAAAAGAGGATCGAGCTAGGTGGTAGGTGGGCAGCAAACAGCACAGCTTTTCTGTCTGTCCCCCGCCAAAGGTGCTGTGTCTGCCCATTGATTATTCCAGCTGGAAGCATCAGCTGGATTGTTCTGTTCTTCAGGCAGAAGCCTAAAGGCACCTGGGTCGGCGCCGCTTTGTATTGACTCCGTGGCACATGGCTATCATACTCCGTGAGGATGGGATGACAACGGCCATAGGACATCGTAACTGGCTCTGGTTACTAGTAGGGTAATTCATAGCATATACTTCACAAAAGGGATAAGAAGAAGACTGGGATATTTACTTGGAAATGGGATGATAGGATGCTCTACAGACCCATATGCTCATTAAGTAGTATCTGTTTCTACGCGGATGGATGCAATGACGCAGCTATGTTTACACAGAGGTCTGACTCTATCGTACATGACTATTGAGAATGACTCGCTCCTCTAGAAAACCCAAATCATGTCCAATCAACGGCCAAATCACCTCCTGCCGAGACCCCATCTATAGATTCTATCCTGGATCTCTTCCCAGCTCATCGATTTCGCGGATGAGCCAATGTGTTGGGCCTCCTGCAGCACGACCGTGGGATGACCGCTGCCGCCGCCGGGGTTCTGAACCAAGCCGCCGGTCACCTCACGGGCCACGCGTCGCAGGTCCTCCACGGTGAGGGCCTCGATCTTGCGACACATTTCATGTACGGGAACCTTTCGGCCGTGTACCTGAACTTGCCTGCCAAGATCCTCGAGCTCGACCATTCTGCTCTCCAGGTTCATCAAGAGGCTGGATCGCAGTTGGTTCTTGGCGCGGCTGACCTCGACCCGTCCCAGGGCAGCAAAGCCCGTGTCGAGGGTCAAGGCGCGCAACTCCTGACACATGACGTCCAACATGGCCTGAGTCCGGCCCGGGATGCACATTGCCGAGATACCAAAGAGGCCAGAGTCGGTGTAAGAGTGGTTGAAAGCAATGCAAGACTCCACCCACGCATGCTGGTTCAAGACATTGGTGTACAGGCGCGAGTACATGCCCTTGCCAGGTCCTCCGGCAGAGAATGATCCTCCGCCACCAAGAAGGGTGTTTAGCGTTGCCAGAGCGTAGATATCGTCGGATGCAATCGGGAGTCCTTCAAAGGCCAGGTGGATGTGTGTAAAGACTGGCTGCATGGGGTTGTACGAAGGCGGCTGAGAGGGGAGTGAGACGAACCCGCCAGTGTACTGAGCAGGGGCAGTCAATTGCTGTTGAGTGGGGTATTGCAGGCTCGAGTCGAGCACAGATGCATTGCTTGATGCTGAAGTGGAGAGGTTCTTGAAAAGGGGTATCTTGGATAATATGCTGGGCTGTTGCGACGAAGTAGAGGATGTGGAAGATGCACTGGACGAGGCGTCCGAGGTCTCGGATGATAGCGAATCAATAGATGTCTCGGAGCCGGTCCTGGAGAGTGCTGGCTCGTCGGATGCCTTCATGTCGCCAAAGAACTGGGTAGCTAACTGCACTGCCTCGGCGTGTGGCACTCCGGCAAAGGCCACGACTGTCCGCTCCGGTCTGTAGAAGGCATTCCTGTAGGCTTCCACGACCGACTTGTTGATTTCCGGTATCCTCTCGGCCGGGCACAGCAGCGGGTTGCCGAGCGTGTTGTCTTTGAAGGCGGCCATGTGCACCAGTTCGGGAAGGATGAGCTCAGGCTTCTTCCAGATCTCTGTGATCTCGTACTCGGCAGTAGCGAGCTCCTGGGCGACCTCTTCCTCGGTGATTTGAGGGTTCCGTATCGTCTCAGCGAGCAGTTCGGTTGCCGTCGAGACAGCCGAGTTGAAGGTGGCGGCCTGGTACATCATGGACTCTCTGCTGGAGACACATTGTATGTTTCCACCCAGAGACTCGACCGTCTCTTGTATTTGCTCGCCAGAGCGCTTGTCTGTCGAGGCAAAAGCCAGGCGATCGACGATGTGACTGACGCCGCTGAGATGCGAGTTCTCGAATCGCGAGCCGGCTTCTATGTAGACTCCAACACCAGAGAAGGAGCCCGGGAGGGCCTCGGATGCCACCCGAACGCCATTTGGCAGTGTAGAGATCTTGTCGAGGTCGGTGGGCTCCTGCGCAATAGGGTCAGCTCGAGCTCCTAGGGCTTCTGGCCGTGGAAGCTCTCGAGGAAGGGTCGGCCGTTGAATGCTAAAAAGTTACATACCTTTGGCGACGGGACATTAACGGACGCTAGGGTCCGCGCCGAGACCCGTGCGACCGAAGATCTTTGTAAAGAGGACTGCAATCTGGCCGAGGACGCGAGGTTCCTCGACAATACTCTGGAGGAGCCGGCGCGGAACATGATGCTGCTGTCGACTGGCAGTTGTGCGGATTCCAATGCTCACTGACGGGGGCTGCGCTGGGCTGGGCTGATGGGACCTGCATTCGAGCCGGGCGGGAAGGCGTCTGGAGTCGGTTCGGCCATTCGCGTCTAGTTTCTTTGCAAACAAAAAGTCGTTATCGATTAGCACTTAACGGGGCTTAGCCGGCGCCGTCGGGGATGACCTCATTGGCCGCCCAGCCATACATAGTTAGGCCGTCGCTTTCCTTAACTTTCCTTTATCTCGCTTCTAGGCTAGCAGCTCTTGTCGGACTCGTGATGCTTTTCAATTCACACCCGCACCTTGGCGATATTGTCAATTCTCAAAGACGAGCAGATGCTTTTTCTCTGAATCAGCAGTGGACACGCAATCAACCCCCCAAATGGCCCTTACTCCGGCGCAATCCCAACAAAAGAACGCAGTCCCTTCCGGTCTTCGCTCTTTGCTGATCGGCAATTAAAAAAAAAGTTATGGATGATACGGGCCTTCTGAACGGGCCTATTAATAGTCAATCTTCAAATTTGTCCCTCATCCCCACCACTCCCTTACCCCCGAACGCCCGCGACGCCGTCTGTATACGTGAGCATGAATGAAAGCAGTATGTAATCATCAGCCGCAAAGCGAGGCGGTCTCGCAGTCGGTGGGTTCCCATGCCCCCGAGAAGCCTTGGAACTTAGCCAAAGGATATCGGCCAAATGGCTGAGTAGTACTTGGCTCACGGACGAAAACCGGACGCTCCGTCCCATTATCGTATTACTCACTCTCGAATATTAAGACTTATTTCTCCTATCATTATTCAGTCCTGTTCTACGGACTCGACTTGTGTTCTTCTTAATATTTTCGTCTTCCATTGTGTGATCTGTTGTTGGTTGTCATACTAGTTCTGGCTCCAATATGTCTATACTCCGAGGACGACCTATGGTGAACGTGGGTCATATTGCGACTTCGGCACGCCCTTCTACCAGAACAACCATACAATCTGCCACTCGAGTTTCTGCCGGACTCCCTCGATTAATAAGTCTTGATTTGAGAAATCCTGGCCGTAAGTTGTTGTCATTTGGTTCAATTGCAGTCATCTTGAACATTTCATACTAACAGTGTTCAAGCAAAGAAGGAACGGGTAGTCATACTCGGATCCGGATGGGCCGGATATGGCTTTGCGCGCACTCTGGACCCGAAGAAATATGAGACTGTAATGATCTCGCCGCGGTCGTATTTCGTTTTCACCCCATTGCTTGCAGGTACCTCGGTCGGTACGCTAGAGTTCCGTGCCACCATCGAGTCCGTCAGGCGGCTGGGACTGGACGACTTCCACCAGGGCTGGGCCGACGATGTCGACTTTTCGAAAAAGGTGATCCGTGTCGAGGCAAACACATCCGGAGACTTGGCATCCCGGACCCGACTACCATCTGGCGACTCCTCGGCGATACAGGCCAAAAAGGGCGAAGTATTCGACGTCCCCTATGACAGGCTGGTTATCGCCGTCGGCTCGTATAGTCAGACGTTTGGCATCGAGGGCGTTCGCGAATATGCCAACTTTCTGCGAGACGTGAGCGATGCCAGGAAGATCCGTCTCAAGGTGCTGCAGTGCTTCGAGAAGGCTGCTCTGCCCACGACGACAGACGAGGAGAGGAAGAAACTCCTCCATTTCGCCATCGTGGGTGGTGGTCCCACCGGTATCGAGTTCGCCGCCGAGTTGCACGACTTGATCAACGAGGATCTGGTGAAAATGTATCCCGAGATCATCAAGTTTGTTGCCATTACCGTCTATGATGTCGCGCCCAAGGTCCTGCCCATGTTTGATCAGACGCTTGCCAACTATGCAATGGATCTTTTCCACCGCGAGGGTATTCAGGTCAAAACCAAGCACCACTTGACCAGAATCCGACCCGACACGGAGACCGAAGGTTGTGTAAAGCTGAAGATTCGGGAATATGGTGATGAGGAGGTCAATGCCGGCATCGTTGTCTGGAGTACCGGTCTGATGCAGAACCCCCTTATTCAAAAGTTGGCAGACAAGGTGTTCCCTCCCAATTCGGCAGTCACCGGAGATGCAAAGGCTGCAGTCAAGGTCCAGCTCCAAAAGGACGCAAAGAGCGGTAGCATCCTGACCGACAAGCACCTTCGCGTCAGTGTGGTATCAGCCGAGACAAAGGAAGGACAAACGATCACTGGCAAGAGTATCCTGCCCGACGTCTACGCCATCGGCGACTGTGCCATCATCGATGGACAATCCCTCCCGGCTACAGCGCAGGTCGCTAGCCAGAAGGCGACCTTCCTCGCCAAGAAGTTCAACAAGGACGACGTCCACTCGCCGGGCTTCAAGTTCCGCAACTGGGGCACCATGACCTACCTGGGCAACTGGAAGGCCATCCACCAGAGCGAGGCCGACGATCTCAAGGGTTGGGCGGCCTGGGTGCTCTGGCGCACGGCATACCTGACCAAGAGCATGAGCAACCGAAACAAGATCATGGTCCCCATCTACTGGTGTATCTCATGGCTTTTCGGACGAGACATCTCCAGATTCTAAGGGTGTCGGACAGCACATCCCCGTCAGTGTGCTGGACTGGAATTGTAAGATATAAATTGTCTTTTCTGCTGCATAGCGTTGTAGATGATATCCGGAGTTAGAGGAATATAGAGCGGCTGGCAAAGCGGCCAACCAGAGCCCATCTGGTGCAACCCGAGTACGATAGAGTCGATAGAGAATTCAGCACTTACCCAATAGCCAATGCGGGAGCCACGGCAGCCGACATCGTTGTACACCACCATTCATGTTGGATGTTCTGTACAACTCAGTATTGACGGATCTTATTTCGAAACAAGGGATAATCTAATCTGCGTACATCAGGATATCTCCTAACCCCGTACCGTCGCCGTAAACGAGAGCACGATGCTACCAACCTGCCCAGCAGAAGGTTGCCTGCAGAAAGCGATGCCATGGCCATCTGCCGGTAGTTGACTTGGCAGCCGCCGGAGAAATCGGACGCCACCAACGGGCAATCACTTCTATCCTGGACTGCTTCATGCGCAGCCGCCAGGACAGAGCCTCAACATGGTCGTACAGACACAACACTACCACACTTTTCATCATCAAGGAAGAAGCATGACGACTGAAGTAATATACCCCAGGGTCGGCATGGGTCTTATTTCCGCTTGTCGCCGTCGCTGGACCTGGCGATGAGGGGGCCCGCCAAGGCGCAGATCGTCCTTGGCAGTAACAGATTCCACCCTCGAACTGGGGGTTTGACTGCTTTTATACCCCATCCAGCACCGGCAGGCAGAGACAAGCTCACAATTTCTCCGCCGCTCAGCGTCGAGAACCGACAACGTGGTTCACCATAATGTGCAACGCGAGAGCCCTTCTCAGCAACGTCGACATCCCATCACACATCCACTATATGAGGATCATCAGGCCATATGAGGGTCACCTCACAGAAAACAACGCAGAATTATCCCAGGATTAGTATGCCAATTACCATCACGCCGCATCGAGTCGACGGCTGACTGGCTCCGCGCGTATATGTCAGGCAAAGATGAACATGGCTTAGACAAACAGACGAGGTTATCACAATTCGAATGTTATGCCAAGAAGAGAGAAGGAAACGACTTACAGGTATGATAACTTGCAAAATATGGTTTTAAATAATGACTTCTCATATAGAACTATACGGGTAACGTATATGTGATGAATCATCTTGTGCTACTGCCCTATCTCATCACTATACCTTGTCGTAACAGATGAATGACTTTACTACATGAGTAACAAATGGACAAGGGTAGAAAAGCATCGTCCCTGATCCGAACAGCCAATACGGTTCTTGACTGGGTACTCCAGAGATTTGAATAATACCCCAACCAAAGCTGTACCCCAGATTTCGGACCTTGAACTCGTCACCGATGTCGTCTTCATTGGTCGACTGATTATGTGCCCGTATCTCAACGCGGTAATTGATCCTCATGAACATTCCTGCCAAGATCGAACAAGATTGATCTCATTGATGGCCTTTTTTGATCTTGTTATTCAAAAGAAACGTTTACAGGGACTATGACCAGTCGTACACAGATTTCAAGCCTCAGAGTGTCTTCGTACCTGGTCGAGCGGTAACCGGGATGATACCCTCGAGCACACACGTGGGCGGCCAATCTTGTATAGAGGACACCGACTACCGATCTCGAAGAGGGTGCTGAATAGTTTCCATAGGGCTCAAATACATATAAAAGATGCCGTCTGAGCCGACCAAAATCATGACCATTCAACTCTCACATCTCATTCCTTCAGCGAGTCTTGCAAGCAGTGCTTGAACATTCTTTCTTTGCCCACCTCGAAGCAGGCTTATTGATACCATTCACTTTTCCAAACTCAGTCTCACCTTCAAGTTCACAAAATGCAGTACGCACTCGCCGCCGCCGCTCTCGCCCTGGGCGTCACTGCCGCCCCCAACCCGGCCATCACTCCGGCTCCCAAGGCTCTCAAGGCTCGTGACTCGCTCCCGGCGTCCTCGGGCTCCTCGACCTTCTACGAGGCCAAGACCATTGCCGCCGGCGACTCCTTCGACGGCGGCATGTACGCCATCGACCGTGGCGTGACCTGTACTGGCCAGGAGGAGGGCGGCGACTCGGACGCCGTCTTCATCCTCGAAGAGGGCGCGTCCCTGAGCAACGTCATCATTGGGCCTAACCAGAGCGAGGGCGTCCACGTGAGTTTCTCACTTTCTTTTCTCCAAGTAATCCTCACAACTGCCCATACTAATCGCAATCTTTTTTTTATTAGTGCCAAGGTGCCTGCACCCTCACCAACGTCTGGTGGTCGGCCGTCTGCGAGGACGCCTTCACAGTCAAGGTCCAGGACAGCGGCGACACGACCTACATCAAGGGCGGCGGCGCCTTTGGCGCCGAGGACAAGGTGATCCAGCACAACGGCGGCGGCACCATCTCCATCTCGGACTTTACCGTCGAGAACTTTGGCAAGCTCTACCGCAGCTGCGGCAACTGTAAGTCGGAAATTTTGCATGCAGAAAGCGAGGGTCTAATACACGATGAACAGGCGACTCCATGTACGAGCGCCACGTCATCATCAGCGGCGTCACGGCCACCAAGGGCTCGGAGCTCGCCGGCATCAACGAGAACTACGGCGACTCGGCCACCTTCTCGGACGTGACCGTCTCGGACGTCGACGATATCTGCGTCACCTACGAGGGCAACGACACGGGCGCCGAGCCCACCGAGACGGGCTCGGGCGCCGACGGCACCTACTGCATCTACGACGAGAGCGACATCACCGGGTCGTAAGAGCATGAAGTTTTGGGTGGTAGTTTGATGAGTTGCGTGGTCGTGTGGATTGGAGAGCATGTGGAAAAGGCCAGTGACCTTTGATGCTCGACCATGTTTCCTGTTTCCTGTTTCCTGTTTATAGTTTATTTCCTGTCAGATAAATTTTATTATACTTGTCCTGTTTAAACAAATACTGCCAAATTTCCTGTTACTTGTAAAAGTTCGCGTTATCGAATATTGGCTTAAAAAGTCGTATGTCTATAGTAAACTCGATGATATTATACTTGATTATAAACACCTTAATTTGCATTGCGGTGATGTGAATGCTGATAGAACCGAGATGGAAGTTTAGCCAACTGCAGAGAAGGTGTGAACTCAACGAAATCGGAGCATTTCAAGCAGTGTCCTCTGTCAAGATCGAACAGTTGCCCTTGGAAAGCGTTATACGCTGACAAGATGAGAAAGACAAGTCTTGTAGGCAAGAAGGGGAAATTATTGAACAAGGAAGAGGGAAAAGATTTTTTTTTTTTAAAAAAAAAAAAAAAAAGTACCCAACATCCATGATCAATCTTGACCCAGAAATCCCCGGATCTCAGATCGTAGCTCCTGGCAGCGACATGGTCATCACTATAAGCCGGGAGAGTCTTAGAAAGATGTTGGAAGTAGCGAGCGGTACAATTCAATCCAAGAGCAACATCCACGTAGGTTTCTGGACCCGGCCTCACCAGAAATATAGAGGACGAGATAAATGACTTTCGCTCATCTGCGCACACATGTCATGGGTTCAAATCAGAGCGAAACATGGGGCTTCGTTTGACTGGCAGTGGGGAGACCGAATTGGTACGAATGAAGCTTGTGGCATAGGCGTCTGGCGCCGTGCCACAAATCAAGTTGCGATTCCAGATCTTGTCTCGGGATGGGTGCCTGGCAGGAGCTTTGCCATTGAGAACGGCCAGGTCTAGACAACTAACATCAGCTCGGAAACATGGCTCGAGCGATAAATCGCGGTCCATTGGAACGGGGTATGCGATTTTCATTGTCTAGCCGCACCTGTAGGCTGTTGCAGTTCCTTGGCAAGAACTAGAATGGGCTATTAGTAGCATTGTGACGAGGCCAACTCGACAAGAAAAGAAAGAAATGACGTTGCGACAGAGTGATTGGGGGGTCCAATTGCGGTGGCATTGCGCTATCTCCATTTGCTGAATGAACAAAATGAACCTCTTGGTACCATCCTATCTGTCTTTTTTCCGGAAGGCAAATTGTCTTCTCCGCTCGTTGCTTTTGTCGTTGAAATGTCGTTGGTGTAGAAAGAAAATGTCCAATCCTCACAACTCCAGGTTGAGACCATTTCATGTTGTCATTCGTAGATGTATTTCATTTTTCTAGCACGAAATACATGCCAGGCTCGTGACCGTCCTTGACCAGAGCAAAACCATTCCCATGCACAATGCAATGTTTGCCGAAAATCGAGAAGCCGTACACCCCAAAAGTCGCCGCAGTTCACAGTTGATCGTTCCCTTAGACCTCAGTAGTAACCTTCGCCTTGGAGTTGGTGACCTTGACTCCCAGTTGCTTGGCGCGGGCGATGATGTCGACACGCTTTCTCGACGAGACGTTGTGGGCGATCCTGTAATGCTGTGTCAGTATTCTCCTCCACCGTGGCTCGGGACGATCGTGCTCCGTGTCGAACCATCGAGATCGGGTCAAACGTACTCTGCGGCGTAGGTGCGGTTGTGCATGAGCAGGAGCTCGACGTCCTTGGTGTTGTTGACGAGGAAAGCCTTGTGGCCGGAGGGCATCATGTGGCGGGTCTTCTTGTTGGAGCCGAAACCGATCTAATCACGAACGTTCTGATATCAGCCTTCGCGTTCCTTCCTTGCTGTAGAGACAATCGTCGTCTCGTCCCCTTCCGCCTGTCGTCGGGTGGTGCAACATACCGAGGGCATAACCTGGTTGCCCTTGAACCGTCTACGGACACGGTTGTCGATACCCTTGGGCTTGCGCCATGAGGGGTCAACGCGCATAAAGCGGTCGCTCTGGTGGCGCTTAAAGGCCTTGGTGCCTGTATGAAAAATACCATGTCAACACATTTGAGGTTCCAATTGCGCGTTCTCGCAACACTCGGCTCGATCGTGACATCGCTCCCGGTGGAGATCGTGAATTCGGGGTGGACGTACGCTTCTTGACGATAGGAACGTGCTTCTTTGCGGAAACCATCTTGAATCGAAATGTCAGCCGGGGAATGAACCTGGAGATGGAATCGAACGGCGAGCAGAGTCTTGCCGGGCAGCAAACGCACCTTGACTGATTTTATCCTTACCGTGTCGGGATGGTCGATGGGTTGTCGATTGAGGTCGGATCGGGTCACTTCCAAGGGCAAATTTCCTTTGCTCTCCTGCAAGTCGCTAAAATTTTGGTGGATTGGCCGATTTGCTTAGGGTTCTGTGCGTCACGTGAGAGAAATTTTCAAGGCGACTGCGTTTGGCTGGAGGAAAAGCAGCAGGCTAGCGCATTTTGGATGTGGGGCGACCTGGTCGCTGTAGGTGGGGGGTGGGACTGGACCTATGAAGTGAACCTTTTTTTTCTTGTATGGTTGCTGGGGTCCGGTACGGAGCATACTGTGCAGGTAGTTCAGCTTCGTCATTGGATATACCTACAACTACTACTATCAATGGGCAGGTATGTATCATGGACCACAGGCGAATTGAGCCATAAGTCGACTTTGGTGTGCGCAATTGGTTTCATTAGGAATTTCCAAGTTTGAGTCCGTTCGTGGCATTTACCTTATATCCTGGTCATCATGTGGTTTGGAATCGATGCGCCTCAATCTCTTGACATCAGTTCTTCTATACTGAGCAATGCGTAGATTGGGAAGCACTTAGCAGTCAAATTCCATATTGGCAAGATCACGAAGTACTGGGTCGCATTGTCACATTGTCTATTATTGATACGAGTGGATATTGAATTCTGTAACTTTTTACAGCCAAGCAGCAACGGAACCAGGGGAGATCATCAAATGCGAGCCTCTGGGATGCCATTCGTGGCCTGAGCTATCCTCAAAAAACGCAAAGATACAGAGACGTAACCAGTGTCCCCCAACCAGTCTACAGTCTATAAGCAGTATTCTCTGCCCGCCCCCAAACGCCACGACGTTACACGGCGCTTGTCTATACTCTTGAGTCAATGATCTTCTTCATGTCTCGTAACTCATTACTGCTGTGCGCACTGGGCACCGCCAGCCTCGTCATCGTCGTCAGCCCACTCGTTCTGGTATCGTGGATCTCCGGACTGAGCTCCCATCTGTTCACCAGTTAGTATTCATGGAAATGCGCATGGGATCTCGATTGCTCGACTTACCTCTTCAATGTCAGCGTCTTCATCGTACTCCACGTCGTCGACCTCCTCGGCACTGATAGGCTCAGGAGGGCCAGGGAGCAACTTTGTGAGGGCATCGTATTGGCTGTCGTCCTCCTTCAACCAGCCATCCTCGGGGAACTCTATCTTGACCAGCAGATACAAATCACCCTTGTCCTCCCCACGCTTGTGTGGCATACCCTCGCCCTCGACCTTCAGCACCTGACCCGGACGTAGAATCTTGCCCCGGGGGTGAGTGATCTTGATGCCGCGACCATCGAGGTGAGTCAAGACAACACGCGAAAATCCACCGAGTGCCTCGGCGAGTGTGATATCGAGATCTGCCGACAAATCGGCACCGATTCTGTTGAAGACGTCGTGGGGCTCTTCCGCCAGGACAAACACCAGGTCTCCTGGTCGCATATCCGGGAGCTGATCAGCCTCTCCCTCTAGGACGATGCGCTCGCCCTGCATGGAGCCACGGGGAATGTAGATCTCGAGAGGCTTCCTCTCCTTGACTACGCGCTTGCCCTTGCACTTCTTGCATCGGTCCTTCTCCTTGATGGAGTTACCAGAGCCCTCACATCTGTCGCATACGGCGGCCTCGCGGGCAACCATACCAGGACCGACTTGCCTGAAGGCCTCAACTTTGCCGCGGCCCTTGCAACGCTGGCAGGTGTCGGGCTTGACCTTCTCCTTGGCACCGGAGCCCTTGCAGGTGCCGCAGACGATTTGCTTGTCGGCAGCGAACTTGACGGTCTTGCCCTTATACAAGTCCTCCAACGAGATGCTATACTCGTTCTCGTCGTCGGGGCCCTTCATGGGACCTCGGGGCCTACCGCCGCCCATGCCGGGACCACCACCCATGCCCATGCCGAACATTTGTGCGAGGATGTCGTTGATATCGACCTCGGGACCCATGCCGCCGCCCCTGCTGGGATCGAATGCGGCCATGCCATGGCGATCATACATTTCTCGCTTGTCATCGTCGCGAAGAATCTCGTAGGCTTGTGTGACGGCCTTGAACTTGGCCTCGGACTCTTCACGCTGCTCCTCGGGGACCTTGTCGGGATGGTGCTTCAGGGCAAGCTATCGGGTTGACGGTTAGCGGGTGTATGTATGCCGTCTTGTCTATCAATACATACCTTCCTGTAAGCCTTCTTGATCTGGTCTGGAGTTGACGTTCTCTCGACGCCAAGCAGCTCTGTAGTGGTGGATGTCAGTCGTCGATTGCGATGGTGGCACGGCCTATCGATAAGTGAGGGACTCACCATAGAGATCAAGGTCTTCTTGACCAGAGGCACCGGGACTGTCCATCTCGGCGGATTTTTCGATGGCAACAACTTGGTCGGAAGCAAATCACAAACACGACCGAAAAAAACAGACGTTGTCTTTGTGCCGACGATGTTGGTTAGAAATCAAAGAGCGGGTTCGAAAAGCTCGATCCGCGCTGCAGGATAGGATTATTATCAGTAGCAGTTGGGTCGGGATTTCCAGAGAAAATATTTAGCGGGGCAGACAGAGTGCACCCAGCGAGTGACGTTTGCCGTTGGCAACCTACTTTTTCTTAGTGTCTTCAGGTAGATGCATGTACCTGTCAGACCTACTGAGGCGGGCGCAAGGAGGGTGCAGGCGGTCGTTAAAAACACAATTCTTTTACTGGAAAGCTTTTAGGAATGTAGCGAGTCGGCAAACAATAATATAGCCCTCTGTCGAAGAAGCTCCCGGAAAGCCCGAGAATCGTGCAGGAACAGTATGAATCTTTTTTCTGACCATCAATACATACCAACGAGGGCCATGTGTACCGTAGCTCTTGTGCGAATGCCATACGTCACTTGACGGCCTGGAGCACTGCTTCATCCCCAAAGACAGCAGCATCTTGATATTATTTTCAAGATATCTACCTCTAACAATTATACTCGCGCTACTAACCAACACGTTTCTGTACTATGGGACCAATGCATCCTTTTCCGTCCACGAGTCGCGAAGCTGGTATAAACTAGCGGGGCTCCGACGCCCGAGGCTTTGCTTTAATTGGTGGTAGGCACGGCCTGTCGCCGGTAGTGCAATGCAATCAATGCGATTATGGCAATTCCTTCTCTAACTGGTAAATCGTTCTACCCGGGTTTGTGATCAAGTCAACCATCTTCTCTTGAGACTCTTCTCGAAAGATATACCATACCGAGCATAGGTATGGAGTTATGACTCTCGGTCAATTGGAGTAAAAGAGGCCATGAGAGGACTCTTCCAGCTGCCTGGGCCGTTGCGCCGCGAGCTCTGGGCACATCCAGCACAGGTCTTCAAGAGACAATATGCCTTCAAAGGCCGGCCTGAGCATATAGGAAAGCCAAAAGCCGACGCCGCCAAAGACACCTTATTGCCCGACACAACAGCAAGGACGCGATTCGCCCCTTCACCGACGGGATATCTCCATTTGGGATCTCTCAGGACAGCGTTGTACAACTACCTGTTGGCAAAGGCGACGGGCGGTCAGTTTCTTCTCAGGCTAGAAGACACGGATCAGGTGTGTTTATCTTGGAGAACCTCCAACGAGACCCGATCACTCAACTGATCTTTCAAAAGTCACGACTGGTTCATGATGCTGAACCGAGGTTATACGAAGACCTCAAATGGGCTGGTTTAGATTGGGATGAAGGTACGTCCACGGATCGGAAATTCGAACGGGATATGAGAAGCTGAGACTCTGGACAGGGCCAGATATTGGAGGCCCCTTCGGATCATACAAACAGGTAATACGCCCACGGCCTTCAGTTCATTATTTCCGGACTCAATGTACTCATGTCGAATAGTCCGAGAGGTTACATCTTTACCAACAGCACGCGAATGATCTCCTCTCTTCTGGGCAAGCATATCGCTGCTTCTGCACGCCCGAGGAGCTGGACGCCTTGAGGCGCTACAACATGGAAAACTCCCCTGAAAGCAGCGGCCACGGCAACTACAATGGAAAATGTGGCCATGTCGGCGCGTCAGAGTCTGATCGTCGTGCCGCCAATGGCGAGCCGCATTGCGTGCGGTTCAAGAGCACCGGCAAGCCCGAGGTGCGAGACCTTGTCTACGGCCGCTACAGCAGGCCAGAACAAGAGGATGACTTCATCATAATCAAACGGGACGGTTTCCCGACATACCATTTTGCAAATGTGGTCGACGACCACGCGATGGGTGTTACGCATGTGGTCAGAGGCGCTGTGAGTTATACATTCCACTGAAGCAAAGCCTCGCCCGCAGAGAAGATCCAGGATCTGAAGCAATACTAATCTCGTCAACAGGAATGGTTGGTCTCGACACCACGACACGCCATGCTCTATGATGCATTCAAGTGGACCGCACCAACGTTTGCTCATGTTGGTCTGCTGTGCAATAGTGCAGGTCAGAAATTAAGCAAACGGTCTGGTGATATCGACATCACATCATACCGTGACAAGGGCATCCTTCCTGCTGCGCTCCTGAACTATGCTGTTCTCCTAGGTTGGAGTCCGGGAAGAGGTGAGAAGGGAACGAGCGAGATCATGGACTTGGAAGAGATGGTGAAAAAGGTAAAAACGAACTTTGACAATATTGTACTTGTCACCAAGTTATTCACTAATACTTGCTGTCCAGTTCCATCTCCGCTTCACCAAAGGAAACATCAAGATATCGAACAAGCTGCCTTACATACAGTCGAAGCACATGTCTCGCCACCTGGCAACTCTTTCTGAACCCGGATTTGAATCCCTCTACCTTCCAGCCATGAAGGGGTCCGTTAGCAGCCTCAACACGATCAAGGACATCCCGTTGGTGTCAGGTCTCCGCGCCAACCCCGGGGACCCGAAGGCTCTCGATCTCACCACACCCGCAGCCCACGCTTACCTCTTGTCCTTCTTCACCCTCGACCGAAAAGCATTCGACGGAGACGCGTCCAAGTTTGTGCTCCGTAACGAGTATCTGATATGGCAGCCGCAGCCAGACATGATCTCGGCCGTGCTCTCTGCCTCTTTAACGCCCTTTGCGTCCGTACACCTGCTCAACGGAGACGACGTCCAGAACGTCAAGACGGAGGGCACCAAAGCACTTTCCCCGGAGACCAATGCGACGCCGGCCGCCCTCGCCGACATGTTCGAGGCAGTCTTGGCCCGGGAGATCCCCGAAGAGGCCTGGGCCTCCTCCTCGAGCTTCGCTCTGGAGGACAAGGTCAACGGGCTCTGCCAGAGAATCTTTGCGCTGCCGCTGCCCGGACCCGACGCCGCGGTGGCTTCGGCTCCCAAGTTGTGGGGTTACCACTTCCTCCGGTGGATGCTGTTCGCGGGCAAGCCGGGCCCTGCCATGGTCCCGAGTATGCTACTACTGGGCCGGGATGAGGTGCTGCGACGCGTCAAGGTCGCCGCAGAAATTGCAAGGCAGCCGTGGCCCAAGGGCGAGTAAACTACCCCTTGGCACGGAGCCAGCAGAGGACGAAATAAGTGTATCATTCTCATGTACTTGTAGCCACTTTGTACCATAGTGTATGGATTCATGTAAATCTAAGAGCATGACCAGTCGGGCTTCACAGAGCCTAGACCGTGGTCAACCCGTAATTGCAGAAGTCTTAACTCTCCAAACGCCGTCCAATGCTTCGTATCTCATGATTCCATGCCTAGTCTTTGCTCCTATGTAAGCGTATCGGCAGGATAGCTCTCCTTGGCATCGCTAATCGTATCAAACATCTGACCCTGTGTGATTGCGCAATGACCTATGCACCAGGAGCCTGCTCGGCGTGACCAAGACCGTTGAATAACTTGGCCTTGACCTCGGTTGCTACCAGACCCTGGTACTCTTTGCCAGCAACTGCCTGACTGTCGCGGGCCAGTTTCTCTAATTCCGCGTCGGCAGTCTTGCTTGACGGTGTGAACATTGGGCCGCCTCGCTGTCGTGCGAGCACCGTAGTGGCTTCGCGAATCTTGCTACCCAGATCCAGCATCTGCTTGTTGCCGTAATCACGGTTCGTGAAGAGAGTGGACTGCGAGAGAGTCTGGACCCAGTACTTGTTCCAGAGCAGGTCTAGCAGCGATGCATCGAGCGTCGACTTGAAGTGTGATACCTCCAGGCTGTAGTACTTGCTCGCGTGAGCACCGAAATCTGCCGTCTTGGACAAGGGTACCGAGCGTCCGCCACTGATGCCATCTTTGGTATCCCCGCCAGAAACAGTGGACGGCTCTGCCTTGTGACCTTCAGGATATGTCCTAAACGCACCGATCTCGACTCTGCCGGCACTGATGGTTCGATCGGGGTCGATGACCACGGCGACGAATGGCTCTTGGAACTGCTGCTGCAAGGCTTGTGTGCTGACGTCGATTCCGGATAGCCAGCAGCCGTAGCCGGGGTGACTGTGGTACCAACCAACGACGTTCTCCTCGCGCGAACCCTGATCTCGACTCAATCGCAGGTATTCGATCATGTATTCGTTTGCGTCGTCCTGGGCGTTGACTCTGGTCTCGGTTCCTTCTACCGGCAAGCCAAAGGCATCTGTCACAATGAAAGTATCCTCGGAAACATAGCCTTGCATCAGACCCATGACTTCGATCTCGCCGCCGGAGCGGGCGTGCATCACCATCTTGATGAGGGCGACGGCGCTGATTCGCACATGCTTGAAGTGGTTCGGGTTCTGTCGCCACGGCTTCTTGTTGTCAATTTCCTTCTGAGCGGCTTTGTCGTATCGGTAAAGAGCGTCTCTTGTGGGATCAACAAGCTTGACGTCGTTGTCGAGCTCTAGAAGCGACAGTCAGTGATCCGCACGTGCTGGGGATTAAGCCAAAGCCCAAGTAGGAGCAAGGCCGTGCTACAGCAAGCTCATGTTTGCGCGTAAACCGAACAGAAAGGTCGAACTCACCCCATGACTTCATTGCCACATCCATCTTGACCTACGGGCTCCACGAGCTGAAATCTCACGGAGTTGATAGGAATAGATGGGAGTGATGGTAAAGTGAATGATGGAGGGGGATCCAACGGCGTTTGGATGCCTGCTTACAGTGACAGTGGGCAAGCCTGGCAAGGTACCTGTCGGCGGGGAGCTACTTGAGTCTGGAGCTGGGATGTTGCATAGAGTCTTTATCGATAAGAAGCTGGACGGTGTACAACTTTATGCAGCTAGCTAGATTTCCGAGACTTCAATCTCGAAGGGGACCAATTCCCGTCGCGACTCCAGATTCGGATTGGATTTCCAGACAGTCGCAAACACAACACAATGACGAGGTCACGGTTAATACAGTCGCTGGCAAGGCCATTGGTAATATTCAACGCTACTCTGTGCCTGCTCCGGATTCTAACTTTGCGCAGGCCCAGCAACCTCACAATGCCTTCACTGGCACCATCGCAGCCAGCCGCTCAATGGCCGACGTGTGAGTCGACGCCGCATACAAATCCATGCTGATCCGTGTTATACTAAACGAAAACATCCAGAACGAGACCGCAGAAGCCGACCAACAAATTCCCTGTTCAGAGCAACCTCCCAACGCCTCTGGCCATGCAGTAAGCTTGATCCAGCACTGTCTCCAGCTTTGCACAGCAAGACGTCGCCAATACTCACACCTCATAGGCCTGAGCTGAACGCCCAGAACGGAGAAGGCGACAAGGAGGCTCTCCGTCTGCCTCGTGCAGTTCAAGCTCTCTACCTTCAGCCCCTGCGAAGGACACCCACTTACGGCGTGCCGACCTGCGACCTGCAACTTCGATCATACAGCATCCCAAACCTGGAGTTCTTCTGCGACTTTGCTCTCAGGGCCGCTTACTACCTGGGCCTCCCGGCCTTCGGCCCCGTGCCGCTGCCCAAGATCACCGAGCGCTGGACAGTGCCAAAGTCGCATTTCATTTTCAAGAAGAGCCAGGAGAACTTTGAACGTATCACGAGACGGAGACTCTTGCAGATTCGCGACGGACACCCCGAGACCGTGCAGATCTGGCTGGCTTTTCTCCAGAAGCACGCATACTACGGAATCGGTATGAAGGCGAACGTCTGGGAATACAGCAAGATGGGTAAGTGCTTGACCATGGGCCACTTCAAGCGTAGATCTCGAACTAACAATTAGTAGACGTGGCCAAAGAAATGGAAGGTGATGCCAAGTCTATGCAAGAGCTTGTCGAGTCCAAGATGGCAGCGCATCTCGGACGGGATCAGATCGAGGGTACAGTGCAAAAGGTTCAGGAGTTGCTGGAGAGCGAGAGGTTCAGGCACCAATTTAAGTAAAATGTCATTGTCGCATCATATCAAGATGTACGACTGCCGGATGTGTATAAAGATTGTACCTATTGTACCATATAGAACCACTCCCAGAAATGGGATCAAAACAACAAAAAATTATTAAGAGTATAGTGGGTGACATCGAAGCGCGAGATTTCTTTCTCTCAGGCCCTTCTCAACTTCCACTCTCGCATCAAGAGGCCCACAACTATCAACACAGTCACGTCGGACAAGGCTGGGGGATTTTGTAACTACAAAGTATAGGGACGAGCTACAAAAGAAAGGGCCAATGCCAGTCAAGCAAAAGCAGAAATTACAAAAAAAGGGCCTAAGTCCAGATTGAAGTCAGGTCCTCGAAAACTGATTGTACGTTGCAACCGTTTTGCACCCAGCCAACTAAGCCAAACACGCATGTTTGACCGACCATTGGAAGCCACCCAATGATCACGCTGACCAGTTGCTAGAAAAGCCAGTCAATTAGATTTATGTAGCTACCATTGAGCTATGTGGCTTATTATTTGACCCAGCGTTTCATCGTGTCAGGATGTACCTCGGTATCTGGTCATACACTTGCTTGCACCCGTTTGTTTGATTCTTCGCATAATGTTATCGTGGTTTATTAAACATTTCTGCAGTGATGGGAAGTCCGACTCTGAATTGTTCGAACCATGACTTGTACCATGGTATCTGGTATAATAATAGGCTACGTCTATGCCTGGTATGCATCTTCACGCAGCACACAAAGCGACGAAGATAACCCACGGAGACAACATTTGAGCTTTCTTGACCATTTCTATCTATGGTACTGGAACCAAATAGACTATCCCAGGCTGGTTTGTAGCATTTCGCCATCGACTACCACAGCGAAATCAGTGTTGGATAGATGTGAAGTAATGCATGCTGACTTTTTTTCCAAGTAAAACACAAACCTGATTTTACGACAGAGGAAATATATATTTCATGAGTACCCTAGCCAAGGTTTATGTATGCTTGATTTTTAAAGTTATCTACTCGAACTTCGAAGTCTAGAAATACATGAAAAGATAATGCAACCGAGAGTAGGAAATCGAAGTTGCAAATCTTTGCACTGTCTCGTGCGGGTCCTTGAATCTATTCTCGTAGATGCTTCATGCTAGGCTGACAGCAATCAGGTTGGTCCCTTGGCTTGATACTCGTCTATTGCCACAACGATCGATGGTTGGAAACCGGAAGTCGAAAACGCTGCGCGTTCGAACTTCGACCAGAATTTCTCCCGAATCCCTCGTATACCCTTATTCTTTTCCCTGTGCCCGGCTCGTCAAGTGACTCAATGAGCTGGCGGTCATGGATATGAGGTACTCTACATAGACGAACATTTAGGATTGACCATTACATCCAAAAAAATCGTTCAGCATCATGTTGTTGTTGTTTGTATAATCTGATGAAAAATGTGGCGCTAGGAGCAGGTAGCCACAATTAAGTCTAGTTGCGCCACAATTGACAAGCTTGGCGCAGTACAGGTACGTACCTTTTCATCGAACAGGTCCTTTTTCGCTGCCAAGACAAGGGTATCATTTCAACTGACAATCGACGATCAAGAACATTGGGGATTATTAAAAAGAAGAAGAAAGATAACAAGTCCGAACGAGGTCAGTTGTATATGAAACCATTACCGAGATTGCCGCTAATGAATTTCTAGAAACATCTTGTCTTGCATGTTTACGATTTGAGGGCTCAAGCTTTTCAGCAACCTAAAGAAAACCTCAGCAGCAGTCGCGATGAGCGTCTCGGGCTGCTCGAGATGCCGGCCCTCCGCCGCGTCACGGCATCTGCGCCGACTGCTGAGCGGTGCACCGCAGACATCCCAGGGCCGGCGCCACTCCAGCAGCGCGCCGGCAGCGTCGCAAGAGCCGCCCAAGCCCGTGACCATCTTCTCGGGCATACAGCCCACCGGCGTGCCACATCTGGGTAACTACCTCGGCGCCATGCGGCAGTGGAAGCGGCTCCAGGACGCCGCAGGCCCCGACGACCGTCTCTACTTTTCGATTGTCGACCTCCATGCCATCACCATGCCCCAGGATGCACCGCTCCTGAGACAGCGGAGTAGGGAGATGCTGGCTGCGCTCATGGCCATTGGGCTGGACCCGGAGAAATGCACCATGTTCTACCAAAGTGCTGTCCCGGCGCACTCGGAGCTCATGTGGATCTTGAGCTGTACAGCGAGTATGGGATACCTAGGGAGGATGACACAGTGGAAGGTATGCGCATCTCGAATTCCTGGAGAGGAGCACGATGTCCATTTTTTATTTGCGCAGGGGGCAGATGGACAATATACTGATTATTGATCACAGAGCAAACTAACCATGACAAACAACCGCATGTCTCTCGACGACGAGACGGTCGGCAAGACTCTCAAATTGGGATTGTTCTCGTACCCAGTGCTCCAGGCCGCCGATATCCTCATACACCGCGCGACCCACGTGCCGGTAGGCGATGACCAGAAGCAGCATCTGGAGTTTGCACGAGAGTGTGCGACAAATTTCAACGCTACATACGATGGGGGCAACCTCGTAAGCCCGGAAACCATAACGAGTAGGTCTTAACCCCTTCCTCTTCCTCCACAGCCGATCAACTAACTCCGTACTCCGCAGCCGAGACGCCCCGGGTCATGTCCCTGCAGAACCCCAAGAACAAGATGTCCAAGTCGGCGCCGAACCACCGCTCGCGGATCCTTATCACAGCCTCGCCCGACGAGATCCGGTCGCGCATCAAGGGTGCCGTGACCGACGCCCACAACTCGGTGTCGTACGACCCCGAGGGCCGGCCCGGCGTCGCCAACCTCCTCGAGCTGTGGTCGCAGTGCGACCCCAAGCGCCGCCCGCCCGCCCTCCTGGCCGCCGACTGCGCCGGCATGGGCCTGGGCGACCTCAAGCAGCAGGTCGGCGAGGCCATCGTCGCCGAGCTCGACGGCATCAAGGCCCGGTACGAGGATATCCTCGACCGGCGCGCCGGGCAGTGGGTCGAGCAGCTCCAGGCGGAGGGGGCGGAGAGGGCGAGGCGTAATGCCGACGAGACCATGAGGATGGTTCGTGACGCCGTTGGTCTGGCTGGTTTCTAGACATCCATCCAGTGACAAAACTGTAAGGTGTTGTTTGGAGTTAACCATGTCCCGCTATGGACATTTGGTTTGTGTCATCCATGTATACTATAGTATTATTGTTCTCAAAATAGGGGCGATGCTTGTATATTCTAGACCTCGGGAAGCACTTGTATCCGGTATGCTGCATGTATCATCATTGTATAATATCTTGTATAAGAGAGGCTTATTTTATTTTTAGCTCAAGAAGATGACTTAATGAAGGCCCCATTTTCAATGTTTTGACAGCTCTGATGCTTGCTCAAATCCCAATAGCAGTGGACTCTTGATTCCTCTTTCTCCCTGCTCTGATCCTCCGCAAAAAGGGATCATGTTATGCTCGGAGCAATATCCACATGCTATAAAGGCATGAACATTGAACATCCGCGGGATCATCAGTGGGCGGGCAAGGCTCTAGTCTCTGGGGTCGGATAGGGCGCGGAGTTCATGCCAGTTTATGATGCAAGACTGGCAGGCCTTTGGTCAGTCGGTAAATGGCATAGACGTTACGGTGATATTTTGGTAGTCATGTGAAGGCACTATTCAATGTGACTCCAAAGCTCAGGAGTCTTGTCCGGTCAAGTGTCAACAATGTCATTGTTGATAACTCAAAATCATAACACCGCAGAGAAATTACGTTGCTTACTTGTGAAGCCGATACCGTGTAATACAATCACGGACTCACTCTTCTCCGCCATGTCCCTGCCAGATCAAAAGATCCAGTATTTATGTCAGAGATATTTTATGAGATGAGCTGTTTTCCAAGCCCGGGTGTCATCCAAGAGCATCAAGCTCAAGTTGGAACCTCAAAAGTCCCAGCAACTTTGGATTTCCGCAGTCACACTTATCAAGCAGGATCTATCCCGAGCAGTCGGATTGGCCGACTTGCAACCATCAAAGAAGCGCAATCGGACCCGCCTCATCTGGTCGTGGTGTTCTAGCTCCGGCGTAGCGCCACCAACATGATCGGCCTATGGCCCGTGAGCAGGCGTAAAGCAGGTTTCAAGACGGCAGCCCGTCTACAAAGTATATTGACAGTTGATTAGGAATGACACTACATGAATTTTAGAGACCCGAGTCCAAATTTGCAGAAATATCCATGCGCGATTCCTCGAGAAACTAATTGTTAGTAGTCAAAGTACGTCACAGGGTCTTCCCGTGTTGTCTACGGCATTTCCAACGTCAGATGTCCACCGGCACCAACTCATTGGGGCTCTTGGTCAACGATCCCAAGTTCTTCCACCACGAGTAGGCGCCGATTACGAGGAGGACATAATAAACCACCGACCACAGGACAGAGGGTCTAGCCTTGGCCTCGCCCGTCTCGTTGATGGGCTCCACGCGGCCCCAGAAGCGTGGCAGCCCCATGCAGTTACAAAAGGCGTGCACCACAAAGATCGCCAGCAGGCTTCCCGTGCGGAGGAAGAGAAAGGTGGCGTAGGCACCAAAGAGAGAGGTGTAGGTCAGCTGCAGCAGTGATCGCAGCAGGGAGACCGAGACAGGGACCTGGGGATGTGAGATCCGAAACTCGTAGAAGTGGTGCAGGTGGGCCAGGCCGAAGATCACAGGCGACAGGAATATCGTCTTGGTCACCGACGTCTGCGCCAGTAGCATCAAGGGCACCGACGCGGAGCGAAATAGCACCTCCTCAGTAAAGGGACCCTGGCAAAGCCGAGTTAATAGGAAGGCTCACACTTGACTCGTTTTGAAAAAAAGTTCCTTACAGCAATGATGTTGCGCCATGTCGTCCACTCACTGAAGAGCTCGGTAACCGGCTGAAAACTGAGCCAGTCGCGCCACGCCCCGTAGACGATAAAGGTCTCGTACAGCGGCCCGGCGAACAAGATGGCCGTCAGCAGGAGGGTTTTGGCCGTCTCTGTCAGGCCGACCGGCCAGTAGCCCATGGAGCGGACCGCATCCGGCCGAGTTGCGTGGCCCTGCGACGTGAGGACCAAGAAGGTGCACACTGAGCAGAAGACGCAGGTCAGGCTCACAGACGTGACGCGCGCCCGAATCACCGAGGGGGCATCACGCGAGAGCGTCCTCGACGGCCTGGTCTTGGAAGACAGGTAGAAGGGAATGACGTACACCAGGGTATAGATCACCTTGACAACGGCAAGTCAGGGATGCGTTACCACACAAGCAACGAGCCGAGCAGCACTTACCAGCAGAACCGAGGCGGTGCCGGTCGTGATGGGCGGCGGTTTTGCTACACCAACGATCAGGATCAAGAGTAATATACAGAGTGGTTCTTTTCCACCGGCGGGCAATGGACTAACGTTTCTCAGGGCTGAAGTAGCGTGACAGATAGCCCGAAATGGACGGCATCGTATCGTGGACTGGCAGACTTCCCTCTTCCGGGCAGAGGTTCCGTCAGCGTGGCCCGTGACAGCGGGCTGAGCAATCTTTTCAGATATGGTTGAAACTTGGCAAGACGAGGGGCGGAGGAAATTATCGGTCCTAGATTGATGACCAGCCTCGCGTGTCAGAGATACTAGGTACGGGGGAAGTCTTGGGGCTTTCTTCCAAGGGAATGGTCAGGTCCCAGCAGTCTGGACGTGTTTTCCGGGATGCCCGCGCGAGAATGCTAGGGGTGGAGTTGGTGGTGCTAAGTCGTGGGGAGACTTGCACTTTAGCGCCCGTAGAGCCGATGATGCCACTGAAAAAGATGTACCTACCGGTATTCGATTATCAATGCGTTAGTGATTCGATGTTTCTGAAGGGCAACTGCCGATTGGAGGCATAAGAATACAAATATAGACGAGCCATGATATTTCTTCAGCTGTCTCTCCCGAGAACCATGTGCACATACGAATATGTGGTCTTGATATGGCCGCCCATTAAGCAAGCGAGCAAGGTGCGTCATAGACGCCGTCGAAGCTGCAACTTTCACGCCCAATGGAGCCAAGCATTTTCAGCCGCCAGCCGCGCGCCTTTCTTTGAGGTGCTGCTGAGACGATGAGCTGGCAAAGTTTCCTCCGCAGTGTTCCAAAACAGAACAAATAACGCACCACGATGGAGACATCTGAGGTCATGAAAGGGTGTCCAGTGGTTCGGCCAAACAAATGTTATTAATAGAGGCTGGGGGGTCACGCAGCGTCAAAGTTGAGACGGTGCTGAGACTTCTTATACTCTAAGTGCCTGGGGATGTCTTGTACGATGTAGACACCTGCAGAAGTCTTGAGGATCAAGAAAGACATCCTAAATGGAAGACACACTTGTCCCTCGCTCGAAGAACCACTGTTATACACCGCATACCAAATAGCAATCTTTTTTTTTTTTTTTTTGGATTTTATAATTGGAAGCAGACGGGTAAACATCCCGACTTATATATTATACTTGATTAACATATGTGACTCGGGACCATCCCGGATTACAGCCAGCCCATTTTATGCTTCGAGCATCAGAATCAGAGCTGCACATACAGATCCACGCGCATTGAATGCCCACGTATTAAGGTAGATCGGCCGTGCCAAGCTTCCATCCCACCTGTCAAAAGGCCGTCTCCCTGTAATATGAGTTCTTGTCTTATGCTGCATAAGTGCAGTAATATAATTGGCATTGTCCCGAGCAAGAGGAACCCGCGGTTTACATTGATAGATAGACGCGTCGTTCCCGCATAGCCCGATTCCCAATCCAGGCTCATCAATGGACAGAAGAGGAAGGGAAGGGAGTCCTTGGCGTGCCGCGCCGCTGAACTCAATGCGCCTTCCTTCATGTAGGCGCCAGGGGGAGCTGCTGTGCTAACAACTAAAGTTCCAACCGTCGCAAGCTCTCGGGGCGCTCTTCCACTGCACACATGGCAAACATGTCAGCTGCAGACACTAATTACTTGGGACCGGAAAAGAAAAGACGACAAGCGAGCCCACAGACGATCCAACTGCCAGCTATCCATCGTACAACAAACTGCTGTGGATTCGACGGTCCAAACGCTCGCAACCTTAGGTAACGAATTAACCCGGGGCTGTTGATCCGCACCAGGTGGCCCAGGTCCCGACCCCTGGGTCATACACTAATCAGCAGCAAGCTCATCTCCTGGACCCGAACGTTGCTTGTTCCTGACCAGAGCTTGCCAGGTTTGCCAGGCACAAAGACCATTCTCACCGCTCGGCTGCCCACCTTTGATATGAGCAACCCACGTTACTAGGTTGGGACGACCGCGGCCCCTGGGCAATTGTCTCTTCCTCTCCCGGGGGGGCGGATCAGCGCGGGAAACATACGCCTCGGCCGATGACAAAGAAAACCTTCCATGACGATAGAAAATCATACAGACGGGATGCCGAACAGACGTTCGCGGCACACGTCTTCCACAAGCCGAACTTGAGAAGCCGGACCTATGCCATAGCGGCCGGCGGCGTCCTTTGAGACAAAATACCGCCCAGCTAAACGGGCATTAGGGCGGAATGGCATCGACGGTTTCTGGAGTCCAACGACGCCCACGTCTGAAAGAACAAGCAGCAAGGTACCGAATGCCCGTAGGCCAGGCACTACGGCGTTTTCTGCTGTCTGCTCCATGCAACAGTACCGTACCAGACTACTATGCTATGCTACCTACAGTATCTATGCTGGCTGCTGCGCAGTGTCACAGCCCCTTCTGTCCAGCAGCATCCCATCTAATTTCATCCCACAGCTGACCTGCAGGCAGCTGCAGCACCGACGCGACTTGAATGACCTTTTGCTACCAATGAGTCGCCAAAACGCGTAGAGTAGCCAGCATCCAGTGGGACGACCGCGCATTACTATCGACGTCCTAATGCAGCCAAAGAATGTTTCCCAATAATGCCAAGAAGCAGTAACACTCGTCATCGCTTCATTGGCACGCAGATGGGGGACACTGCGGCAAGCGGTCGACATGCCAGCAGCAGCAGCAGGCCCAGCAAAAGGTCCAGAATTTCCGTGCCATACTCCCCTGTTGATCAACAGCAAGTACTACACGTAGTACTCTGGGATTGCTGAGAGGTCCTGCTGGGCAGAGCTGGTCCCCCAGGCGCTCCTTGCTCACATTAGTTCATCAGCGGCCTGCTCAATGCTACCCTGGCGCTCCGTTAGCTCGCATAGCTTTGACAGGCGCCGTTCTACGGTTCGTGAGCCAATCGATCGTGGCCGAACGGCCCAGGCGAAAACCAAGAAGCAGCCAATATCCTCCCCGGGCCGCCATTTTCTGTGGCCTCGTTTCTCTTTTTCGCTATCCTTTCTCTTCCCTTTGGGCTTTGTTGCAGAAAGCAAGCGTGTAGTACATGCCTTGACAAAGGGGGTCCCCTACCTACATTCGTTTTTATCCAACCCTTTCGGTGCCAGACTATGCTCGGCCTTACACTCGTTCTCACACCAATAAATCACTAATTACGGCATTCCCTATATCTGGTTATGCGTCCTGACCACCAAACCACCTTGGTCCGCTCATTTTCGCTATAGCTATATCTGCTCAGCTACCCAACTCTCACTTCCACCCTGGTCTTCGTGTTTTTCCTTCTTTTGCTTCTTTTTTTTGCACAAAACTCATACCTGCCTGTCTTTCTTTGGCTTGTCGACGGGAACCGGGGTCAGCAAAAGCCCGCAAGTGTGGTTGACCATCTCGCCGGAGGAAGGAAAAAAAAAAGACCTGGATCATAACGAAGACACGGCAGCCGATCAGGGAGTCGATCCAAACGGTGGTGGCCACCACTCACATCAACTTTTCGGAGACAGTCCCGTCGATATGGGAATGCATAGGACGTTGCGACAGTCATCGGCCGTGTGAAGTTTCGACAAAGGACGACGACTTACCTAAGCTTCGGCTCCAGTCGGACGAGGGAGGATGTCCTCCAGGGCGTCTTTGTCGCCGTCGTCCCGTTCTCGCCGTCCCACGACACCAACCAACGAGACGGACAAGAGCAAAAGGCTCTCTGGCGGCATTCGACTTGTTCCGTATTCTCCACCACGACTAAGCGGCGAGGGGGAGCCAGCAGGGGACTCCCATGGACCTCCTTCAGATCACGGGCGCCGCAGCAGCAGCCACAATGCACCTACTAATTGGAAGGACCCATTTGCTCCCAACCCGTCTAAAAAGAAAACCTCTCCTGCTCAAGATGGACTGTCTGCAACACATCCCAGCTCGATACTGACATCGCCTACCTCTTCCGTCGCCTCATTTGGGGAGGCCAAGGGCAGAGGCGTTTCAGGCACGAAACCTGGTCCGGACTCTGGCGCAAGACCCTCCACACCAAACCGGGAAACTGCCCCTGTCTATAGCAAGCCCTCGTATGGCGGCGGCAGCACCATCATGAGCGGCCTCGACCCTCCTCCGGATATTCAGGAGCGCCGCGCTTCAGTGGCCTCACCTTCCAAGACGCCTCGATCTAGACGAACAAACCACATCACGCTGCATCCCGAGAGCAAGACCTTTTCCATCTCACTCAAACCCACGAACCAAAGACACTCGGGTCATTCGAGCCAGCGACTCTCGGGCCACTCGGAAGCCTCTACCCTCAGATCGCCGCCGCCCTCAACTTACTCGACTGTCACTTCGCATGACGGATTTTCGTCTGATGCAGGTGATGACGACCGGCGAAGCTCCGCTTTGAGTTCACTCGCCGACCGTGGCGTCTCGCCCTTCACACCGGCCTCCCTGCATTCGACGGACGCATCTGAAGATCAATCCACTGCTTCCTCCTGGACCTTGCGGCGAGTGGTAGATTCCACGCCGGACCCAACCGACAAGGGAAAGGGCAAAGAAGTTGCTGCTCAGCCTAGCTCGTCAACTCTATCACCCCTGCAGGAGGCTCCTTCATCTCCGGCATTCGCTTCATCGATCTTGACGGCGAAACCCTCTTGGCGCTCACAGAACTCCCAGGTGACAGAGTCGACAGTTGACGAGAACACAAATGTTCAAATCCTAGGCGCGAGCCCTGAGGAAACCGAATCGGAAGGGTCACCGGTGCATCCATCCTCGAGCTCTTCGAATTTCAAGGTTTTCGGTGAATCATCGCCGCCACGTGCCAACGATTCGTCACCACCACGTGCGTACGGTGCATCACTACCACGTGCCTACGACTCATCGCCGCCACGGGCCCCCGACTCGACGCCGCCGCGGCATCTGGAAGTATCGCCAAAACGAGCTTGGGATTATTCTCCTGAGGATTCCCCCCAGGCATCGCAGGAATCGCTGGACACGCCTGCGAACAGGAACTTCATCGTACACGCTGCCACGTCTCCGGCCGCGTCTTTCTCCTCGTCACTTCCGCCCAGACCTCGGGGTCCGCGACCTCAGTCTTCCGATGGTAGTCTTGCACGCGACCAATACTCTCAGGAGAGTTTGCTAGTCCGCCCATTGAATCCGATAGGGAGGGATACCGGATATAGCAGGCAGGGTTCTCGAGAAAGCCTTCGACGTGCGAATTCGTTCTCGTCCTTGTCGAGTCTCGCGACTGCGGACACTGCTTCGTTTTTGATCGGTGGCACGCCGAATGTTGTGCGGCTGGCAACGACACCCTCGGTCTCATCTTTGCGACAACCTGCATGGCCGACTCAGTCCAGTACTGTTCAACCGACCCCAGCCCCAGCTCCACGCATGGAACCACAACCACACGTATGGAGTTCCCAGCTCTCGACTGTCATGTCCGAGGATGAGTCCAGCGACCAGGCTTCGCGCCACCTCTCCTCGTCGTCGGTACAAGACCGCAGTATCGGCCATAGCAGCAGGCATAGTCGACAGATGCTCAGCATATCGTCGTCCATGCTGGCTGGAGAAGATTTATCTTCCTCGGACACACGCTCTCATTCCAGGTCCAACTCGGGACCTTTTATGATGCGCGGGGGCAGGGATGGTGCTCAACCGACCATTCGAGACCATGATGAAGACGGCGATGGATTGGCCGACCTGCATCATCTGCACCACAAGGGATCGCGGCCTCGGCTCTCTCACCTACTCAACCACAAATCCTCAGACAGGAGTCTGCGGTCCTCTATTAGCTCACGTGCCGGAAATCTTAGTGCCTCGAGTCTTCCGCAATGGGCTAGGTAAGCAGATACTGCCTCGCATGAAGCGAAGACTGCCGATGCTAACACGAATGAAGGATATACTATGGTAGCGGTGAGCGCAAGTGGCACCAGGCACCTTCAATCTTGTCATACTCGGATGACAGTCGACCACCGACTTCCTTCAGAAACTCGGGCTCTCCCATTGATGATGGCTTCCCGCCTGCCATCTTCAGTCCGCGAAGGCGTCCTCGGGACTTCAACGGCGAACCAAGTCCCATGACGCCCGACCCCAACGTGAGGCGGTTCTCAGGTCTCCAGAGAGGGTTGAAACGAATGACGAGCAGTCTGTGGTCTCCGCATCTGGAAGAGGATCGCCGAGCTCACGATCCCAGCATGTGGCAGGGCCCACCCAAGGCTTCGGAATCCGGAATCTTTGGAGCGCGCAACAGACAGGTGTTCCTGTTTGCTCTGGGCTTCATCTTCCCCTTTGCTTGGATGATTGCGTCATTTCTGCCTTTGCCGCCAAGGTCTACTCTTGACATGGTCGAGCGCGGGTATAGCACGACCCAGTTCAGAATCCCCGAAACGCCGGAACCTCTGGCGAAGCAGACGCGCGCAGTCGACAAGAAGCGTTTCCTGAGCGCCAGATGGTGGCGCAATATGAATCGAATCATGAGCGTAGTCGGCCTGCTGGTTATTGGAGCCATCGTCGCACTGTCCATCATCGGTTACTGGCAGAACATGAAGTCGTCATAAAAGCTCGCCATTGCTTTCATGCTTGGATGGGCATCCAGAGGCTTGATGATTTGAAGCACGACGATATCGACGAAACTCTCACCACGCGCCCCTAAATCACAAGGGTCGAACTCATTGCGAGTGCCTTACAGACATGTCGGTCGGCATACGAAGCGATTTCATATGCATCTCGGCCGAACAGCACGCGAGACAAGTCGGATCACAAACTACTTTTCGACATTGTACATCTTTTGCAAACTATCTTTTTATTTTCCATGTAACAACAAGCCCTGAGCGACTTGTACCATTTCCCACAACTCTCGCCACGTACGAGAGTTGTTTTTATAGACTGAGCGAGTGATTTTTCCGGCGCTCTTGCATATATCCCCTTTATCCGCGGGATCAGCCTGGCATCATTATTTGGGCGTAAGAGAAGGGAGAGAAGCGGGCACAGCTAATCGTTCTTGCGGATTACCAACAGCACCGAGCCAGAGAAGGAGTATGGGATTCACGCCATATTATGACCAAAGATTTTCTTTTACTTTTCGAACCATTTGGATCGTCTCCGATACCCAGGGAGTCATTGATGGTCGACATAGAACAGAGGAGGAGGAAGACGAAGAAGCAGCAGAGATGCAAAAAGAAGAAGTCACAGGCAGCTTGCCTGTGCAGCTTTGGAAGAGTTGGAAAGCTCAGGGAAACTAGTCCACTAGAAAGAATATCGTGTTGTGATCATCGGATTCGCAGGCGACACCAATGTCTAATGAAACCCAATGCCAGCTAATCATGGCCTGCAGAAGAGAATATCACACACGTTTAACACTTTATCCATCCTGCTTGTCTATCCATGTGTGCGTCCAAGGTCGGTTATAGAAACATAAGCTGCTATAGTGTGAATAAACTCTGAATGAGACATAAAATGTAACAAAGTCACAATTCTAATATATGCTTGAGTACTTGTTCTTGTTCCCATATGATCACTGACCGTCCGGACCAAGACCGCGACACGATATTTCTTTCGAACAATCATGTATTTATCCTCGAACTAAGGGATCGTCCATGTCCGTTCATCCCAATACCTTGGACGTCAAAGTGGGGATCTGAGTGTCCGTAATCTCAGTCGGTGACCGTCTTGTCATGTACTTATTGGCACGTGACAAGATAACCATACAGAAAACCTTATATCGTCTTGGTCTTGACCTGTGCCTTTTCCCTGACTGCATCGCCTAGGCTTTTCCCTTTGTTTCGCCTCCTGGCCTGCTCGGCTTTCGCTCTCTCAATCTGCGCCCTGATCTCATCGACGGCCTCATTCGCGTCCGCACCGGGGTCCTGACTAAGACCCAGAATCGGCTCCTGCTGAAATCCTGCACTGGTGAGAGAGTCGGTGCTCAGGTTTTTGATGATCTTGACACCCGCATCATGGCTTCTCTTTTCATGCTGTGCCTTCAGCCACTGCTTGCCTGGCGAGGCGAAGAAGGCGAGACTGGCAAAGGTCGTGATGATGGCATAGTAGTAGACGCGAGACCATACTGCAATAGAGTTTCCAAAGTCTAGAATGACGAACGGGGCGACGACGAAAGAAAAGGTAGATTGAGTTGCCAAATAAGACAGAATATCGTAGTAGCGCTTGCGAGGCAGGGGCTTCTGGTTGATCGGGTCAAGGAAAAAGGGACGGATGTTGCGGCGGTAATCTGATTCACCAAGTCAGCATATGTTGTCAAATGAGGCCACAAGAGGCCCTGAGAAATGTTTGAACTCACGTTTTGCCGCAGTCTGAACAAAACTGGCCAGGAGAAAGCTCAAGTAGTATCCTGGGTAGAATCCGTGCCAGAAAGCGCTGGTGCTAAAAGTGGCAAGACTGGCTCGGAAACCAGGTTTCTTGTTGCGCGGCGTCACCCGGAGGTAGATGTAGTATCGAAGCCACTTGTTGGTGTTCATGTTCCAGTTCTCCAGGTAAGCGCGGCTGTTCTGTGCCGACTCGACGCCCCAAGGGTTGATATTCTGCAGACGGTCCCAGCTGACCTTGCCTGTGGTAGGGTCAACCCCTTTGTAGCCCAAGCCGGCCAAGATACAAGCGCCTTCCGTGAGAGTCCAGACGCCGTAGTACTTGAGACGAGCAGTGAAGCCAACCATGTGCAGGTAGAAGGCCTTGTGCACAAAGGAATAGGAAGTAAAGTCCTTCTCGAGCATGAAATGCCAGTCGTACCATGCGCTGAACTTGAGAAACGCAAAGATCCAGACCAGGCCAGTAGCGAGCTTCCACATGGCAGGAGTACCGCTGCGGGGGATCTTTCTCTTCTTGCGCGTCGGGGGCTTCTTGGACGGGTCGACGGTCGTGGGCACGTTGAACATGGAGCAGTCGATCCAGGCCTTGTACTCGTTGTAGTCGAAAGAAGGGCCGGCCATGAGAGATGGGAAGAACAGGACGTATCCGGCGTAGTCCAAGAAGCCGGGAAGATCGACAATCCTCTTGTCTTTCTGAAAGTCCGACAGCTGGTCCTCGGGCAACGTGCCGTCGGCCACGTTCCAGCAGAAAGCCGAAAGCTTCATGACCAGCACCATTTGCGCGCCCGTGATATCGACAGCCGCTGGGTTGTTGGCAAACTGCCGCGAAAGCTGGTTCACAGCCATGTGGCCCATGAGGAAGACGAAGCCGATCCATGGCATATAGGGACTGGTGCGCAGGGAAGAAGCGAGCGCGTACGTGCCACCGGCGGCAATGAACAAGGTTCGCAGGCCGTCCCACAGGTCGAAGAGTCCTACGAGGTAGAAGAGGGAGCATCTGGAAGAGATGGTGGGTTAGTCGAACGGGTTCTGGACATGGAGAGGCGGCATGGCGCGCGAGGAAACGAACCCGATGATGAAGGCATTCTTGTACGCTGGCTGCGCGTCTGGTACGCGCTTCAACAAGCCGGCGAGGGGGTACGAGAGCAGAAACGAGAATATGAGCTTGACTATCAAGGCGGGCTGTGTCAGCAAGGAGAGGGCAAGAAGCAGTCAGGTTTTGGGTCGTCACTCGCGTTCATCTGGGGATGCCCCGATGGACCCAGCAAATATCTCGAAGGCTGTACAGATACAGGCGCTGTCAGTATATGATCATGGCAGATCTGCGGTCTATAGGAGGATGTCTCACGTTTATGTATGAAGGGTATCATACTGCCGCAAGGTTATGGGCGTTTTCCCACTCACGACAATGGCGATGTTTGGTAAAGAGCGAAGATGGTAGAGCGAAGCCGCAGGGACGGGGGGAAAAGGGTGGGAAAGCCAAGACTGTTGAGGATGCCACTTCTCAAAACATGTTACCAAATGATTTGTCGAATCGGCAACCGGCAGAGGAAAAGACTAAAGAGAGAGTGCGCAATTTTTCCCGCGTCCAGCTGAGAAGTCGTGTCCTTCTGAAATCTACTCTTTGCTTTTGCTAGAAGGGGGGAACTTCTTCCTGTCTCCGTCTCTCACAGTACTACCAACCAGATAACCTAGACGAAACCATTCCCATTCGAAAAAAGTGGCAGGCGGTGATGTCACATGCAACTAGCTGTGGTGTCTAGGCCAGGCCATGTGCCAGAACCCTTGGCTCTAGACGGATGACATCCAGGGGGTCAGGGTCTTGTATTGGCGGGCGTTGGCATTGGCACTGGCCCTCAACTTCGAAGTGATACGCTACCACGACTTGACGTACAGGCTACAGCACACCAATCTGTACCTGCGCGCCGCCAAAAGTCTCCTCATGACTGAACCCAGATTCCCGGATTAGTGTCAGTGCTTTTCGTAAGTACACCTAAACCGGTTTAAGACGATAATCATTTGCAAGTGAAAATATCGGTACACCATAGACAACGGTATACAATAAGGGGAGCTGCCAGTGGGACAGGAAGATTTGCAAGCGCTGATTGGTCAAATGACCCACCACCCAGCTGGAACCACAGCCTGAAAGCCAGCGGCAGGTCACTGGCAGCGCTGGAATCCCCAGATCGTGTGCCAAAATCACCCTACTATATAACGATACCTGCAAAATTTCATAATATTACAACGATTATGGTTATAGTCTGTATACAAGGGTAAATATCGTTATTCCCCTAGTAATTTTCATTTGCAACCCCAATGAACGCTATATCGCGTTATCGTTAAAGACTGGTATCGTCTAAAACCGGTTTAGGTGTATATTCTTCAAGGGGAGCATTCAAGCGGCTTGCAACGTTTTAAATAAGCGGCTGCTAAAACAGTTCCCAACGAAGCTTGATGCTTACCTAATAGGCGGCTTGTATATCTCGGTGGCTTCTTTCCATCTTTTTCACGTAGATTCATTAAAGATCGTTGCAGCCTTGTGTCTATCGGTAGATCATGGTGTCTGGGTTCAGGCATCTATATATACTTCAAGCCGGTCAGGCTAGCCAGCTGCCAATCTCATCATAATCGTCAGTCTGCAATATTTGAATATGCTTCTATTAGGTGCCGTCTCAAGTCGTGTTATAACATGCATCGTCAAGTGCTGTCCCTCTTGTTGGCACTGTAACAACCACCATACGCCTTCCAATGTAAAAAGTGAAAATACAGCATGCGCGAGTATGACCCCTTTCCTAAGTGCTCCCTCTCCTATCCTCCCAACGTCTATGCCAGAAGATGATCGCCCCAGCCCCGAAACAGAAAGTCCAAACTTCCCATAGGGTAGATGGCCGAAAAAATTAAATATACAGGTAAGGATGTAACAGCCGGGGGTTGGGCCAGTTCGACCGCCTGGCAGGTAGGAAGACCGTGTCCCACGCAGCCCTCTATAGGCTGCGATCGGGAAGACCCCCTATCCAATTCGTGAGATGGTCATGTCGTCTTACTTGTCAATACTATCAATCCCGCTTTTGTTTTTGGTTCCGGACGAAATCATTCGAAAAAGGAAATCTTGATCTTATTCTAGCATTTGCTTCTAGAATCGACAACAATCCCCTCATGCCACTCTCCGTCATGCCGCTTGTCAGGTGTACAAGGTAACCCGGCAAGCCAACTGCTCCGAAAACCAGAAGAGATTTACGACTTGACGGCGTCTCTGCTGCTCTGCGAGCTGGCGCTCATGGGCGGCTGCGTGGTGGGCAGGACAGACTTGCCAATCTGCGACTGGCGCACCTTGGCCCACGCATACACGATACCAGAGACGAAACCAATGAAGATGGCAGAGACGGAGCCGACCGTCACGGGGGCCGAGAAGAAGACCAGGCCAGACACGGCAATCGGGAGCTTGTTCAGGGCGCCAACCATGGAGTACGTGGTCGAAGAGGTAACGCGAATGCACCAGGCGGAGCAGTACGAGATGAAGATGGCAGCCATACCCGAGTAGATCATGCCAATCATCAGGGCGTTGCGGCTCTCGACGGGGAAGTTCTTGTGGAAGTTGGCGCTAGACCAGTCCTCGGCAATGAGGGAACCAAACAGTAGGACGGGGATGGTGAGCAGGTTGTTGTAGAACATGGCTATCACGGGTTAGCAAACAGGTGCTCCAAATCGGATTTTCTTATCAGGGTCGACTCACTGTCCCAGTCCTTGAAGTTCATGTTCTTGATGACCTTGCGCATGCCCAGAACGTAAGAAGCAGTGCAGAAAACGTTCAGTCCCATCCAGGCATATCCAGCGTTGAGAGTGGCAAGGGCCTCGGCGGCCTCGGCGGTCTGGGCGCTGGCGTGGCTAAGATCGGCCCACGCAGCGACGATCGAAGACAGAACCATGAGACCAAAGGAGAGCAGGGCCAGAGGGGTGACGCTACCGCCGAACCAGAGGACCTCGCCGTAGGCAATGACAATGATGGTCAAGTTCTTGAATATGGTGTAGACGGGAACAGACAGGAACTGCAGGGCCTTGGTGGAGGTGTAGATCATGCCCACAAGGAGGAGCGACACGGGAAACCATCTCTTGCCCTTGTTGACGTCGAAGGGAGCCAGGTTCTTAATCATGCCCATCTGCTTGCAGGCCTCAATGGTGGCGATACACACAATAGACTATCCGAGTTGGTTAGCATTCGCGATGTTCGGATATGCTCCAGTTTCGAGAGGACGGCTCCTTACCTGGACAGCCAGATAGAACAGGTTCAAGTTCCATGACGATCCGGAAACGACGTATTTGTTGACGACAGTCATGGAGATCGAGGACAAACAGTACGCCAGAATGGACAGCGGCGGGCTGTTTTCCACCTTCTGAATGGAAGCCATTTTGAGTTGCGGTGATATAATCGGCGGGGGAGGACGCGCGAAAGGTTGTTTCTCGTCTCGATATTCGTTGGCAAGTTCTGCGCTGCGTGGAATCTCGGGTTCTTTCTCAGGCAAGTGAATGCTGAGACCTAAACTGTTCTTGTCAGACATTTGAGCAAAGCGAGGCCGAGACGGATTTGACGAGGATTTGCAGGGGAGCAAAGCTCTGTGCGATGATGAGAACCGACCTTTCGAGTATTTGAACAGCAGTCGTTGGCAATGTTTTTGTTACGATGGCCAGGCGACAAGAAGAGAGCGTAGAGCGGTTCGGGTTCTGTCCGAGAGAGGGAATACGAAGGCGGCACACACGTTTGAGCGGCAAGGTCTAGCAGATGCAGTAAAGCACGAGACCGGTATTCGCGGGAAGGGCGAGGATTGGGAACGGCGAGCAGGAAGATGACCTCGGTCGCAGGCGTCCTTTGATGAGCAGTGATCCTGTTGTTTGCTGTCGCGGGAAGAAAGTGAACCAAGGGGACAGATTAACGTTTTGAATGGCTTGGGAATTATTGTTCAGAGGACAGGACGCGCAGCTAGACAGGTAGCCCCTTTCCGTACCTAGAAAACCATTCATTAAACGAAGCGGCAGAGGCAGGAATTGGGGTCCGGTGTCCGAAACGGCCGATCAGTGCAGCATCACATAGAAATGCTATCTTGGTCCAAAGTTCCAGATGCTAAGCAAACGCCCGAAATCCAAATAAAACCAACTGCCTCCCTAGGTACATTTATACAATTCATTGAAGTCACGGTCTTGGCCATGCCTACATCAATGAAGAAGCAAAATTGTGTATTATTCTTCTAGCTAGTGTCTACATGTATCTTCGGTACAACTACAATCTTCATTCATCAACATTGCACCGTAAAATACTGCGGACCAACAGGAATGTGAGCAATATCAGCACGAGAAATTCGGACACGGCTGCCATCTGTCAACGTTGCCTGCCAAGCAAATCGCATTAGCGGATAGCTTGTACGCGCACTTGCACGGATATGGCTTAGCAGCATGAATCGAGCCTGCTGTGCCGCGTAAAATTAGAAAAAAGAAACTCTTCTCAACCTTGACAGTTGGGGTTCCCCCCCGACTCGCTCCCCGGCGATCGCTTATCGTTGCTTTCTTTGCAGGCCTGGCGAGCTGGGCAGCGTAGAAATGGAAGAACAGATGACACTCGATGCGGTAATCTATCGTGTGACTTTCAAACAAGGCGACAATCTCCCGTCTCGCGCACGAGTCAGGGTGAGTCAATAAACCGTTCAGTCCTCCAGTCCAGAGCCGCCTCAAGACCCAAAAGATAAGAACTCGTCGAGAGTTGTGGTAGGATGTTGTGGTGGCTAGAGTATAAAGCAAAAACTGCATATTGCTTGCAACACGAAGACAAGGTGACAAAGTCCCAAAAGTCGGCCTCGACTTTACCCAAGCCATGGCTCTCCAGCTAGGATGCCCCTAGGAATCCTCTGGGTTTCGCGGCCATGTCTGCCACGCTCTGCCATGTATGCCATATAACCCATGCGAGAAATGTCTCGGGAAAAGCTTCCATAGTTCAACCTTCCAGTGACGTCTTCTCACCTGAATGCCGTGACCATGCCGTGTGCGATCTCAGTCCGAGAATAAAGCTTCCTGTTCGCATTGACCTCAAGTCATGTCCTGATCACCGTCGTCGTCTACCTCGACGTCGTCGTCGCCGTCCCTGTCCCTGTCGCCGCTCTCCGAGGCCACGTTGTTGCCCTCGTCCTGGCCAGCCTCTTCCGCCGTCGCCGGGAAGTTGAGGTGCTTCCAGTCCTCGAGCTCCTCGGTCACGCTCTTGAGGCGGTCCCGGATGCTCTCGATGGCGTAGCTGCCCAGCACCAGCCGGAGGGGCGGGTAGGAGCAGTGGCCCAGCTGCCAGACGAGCTCGGCGCACTTGACGGCGCTGGTCGGCTGGCGGTCGCCGAGCCACTGCACCATCCTCTTGGCGTGCAGCGCCGGGCTCGTGGCGTGGGCGTAGGCCTCGCTCGCCGGCTTGATGAGGAAGTGGCCCCACGTCGGCAGCGGGTTGTCCTCCGAGTCGGGCTCATCCCGCCGCACCAGCCCCGGCTCGACCAGCGTCGCCTTGACGTTGAACGAGTCGATCTCGTACAGCATGGCCTCGATGAGCCCCTCGACCGCGTACTTGGTCGCGCAGTAGGGGCCGAGGCCCGGCACGCCGAGCGCGCCGCTGGTCGAGCTGAAGATCAGGAAGCGTCCCGTGTTCTGCGACCGGAAGTATGGCAGCGACGCCTGGATAATGTGTAGAGTGCCCATGAAATTGGTCTCGAATTGGTTCCGGATCTCGTGCTCGTCCTGGTCCTCGCAGGCGCCTATGACCCCATAGCCTGAACAATTAGCCACGACGTCGATCCGGCCAAAGTGTTCGAGACAGCGCTCCACCGCCCGATTGACCGACTCTCGGTCGCGAACGTCACATAGGAGCCCGAGTGCGTTCGCGCCAGAGTGCTGTTCGGTCATGGCCTTGGGCGTGGTCTCAAATGTCCGCCCGACAGCGCACACGCAGTCGTTTCTTGCCAGAGCACATTTCACCAGAGAGCGGCCCATGTGGCCTGTTCCACCAAAGATCTGCCATGGTCGTGTGTGTCAGATGAGAACTGGGTTGGCACATGGCTGGTGACAACTTACGATCCATACCAGCTGTTTCCGTGGCGCATTGTCTTGTGGCGGCTCGCAACTCAAAGGCAAGGAAAGCCTGGGTCGGGGCCCGTCTCTCAAACTCCCTACCTCGGAAGACTTGGAGCCCATGGTGGCATCTTTACCTTGGTCCATGGAGTGTCCAATTTGAACCTCTTGTAGCTGATTGAAGTGGTCGGTCAGAAAAATCTACCGACTACATGTTGAATTTGGGGGAGAAAGAGGATGAATTAAGAGAGACGTTGCAGTGCTTGTGCTTGGCGTTGTCGTTGCAATAGCCCCGCTTATTTCCTCGACGCTACTTGGCTGCCAGATTAAGGTAAAATCCGTGGAAGATCTCTGGTATGTCAGGCCGCAACGGAAGCCCAAAGACAAAGTATAAAAATGAAATGCACGTAAAAAGGGGGTGATGTATCAATGAAAACTGAAAACAAAACTTGGTATAAGCAAGGAAGTCAGCAAGGAATCAAGTTGGTGGCATGGCTGAGAGACAAGTCCAAGTCCCGCATGTTATAGGCGATAGATATAGTTGCGCATTCCCTGGTCATCATTCGCTCGGGAGTTGAAGGACGGTCAGTTGTAATGGTTGATGTTCCATGCCAAGTGAGAAACCATATATCATATTTCATTCATCGTGCTATTATACCATTTTCTACGGCGAATGACCGGTCCTTTCTTCTGGTATTGGACCACCAGGTACTACGCCAGTATCTTGTCTTCTCAGCTCAAGAACTCCGAGACATAGCTTTGGCGGTACTGGTTGGAGTCCAGGTCCTTGCTTCTGTTGAGAGGCGTCCACTTGGGCTCGTCCTTGAACAGTCTCATGGCTTGGATGTACTTGACTCAAGGTCAGTCTTTCTTCTCGACACTCTTTTCCACGCCAGTCAATAGAAACTTACGTTATCGGCATCCGTTGTGAAGCGGTGGTAAATACCAGCCGGTAGCACAATGAGGTCGTCCTGCTAATGTTTAGCGCTTATTCTGGAAACCCACATGCTCCAGCGCCTCGATGACGATGGCTGGCCTTGAGAAAGGCTGCCATGATGTTCTCGAGCAGTAGAGATGTCGAGCAATGCCATTGAAAAATAACGCACCTTCTCAAGCTGGATCCGCACCCAATCGTCGCCGCGCGATCGTACGTCAAAGTAGCCCTTGCCGTCGCGGATGTACCTGATCTCTTCGTCCTCGTGCAGGTGCTCGTGGAAGAAGGACTTGACCTTCTCTTCGTAGACATCGCCCATCTTGTCGGGGCTCACCGTGATCTGGTCGCGGTTCTTGTAGCCGCGCTCCGAGGCCAGCTTGTCGACACCCTCAACCTCGGGCAGGCGGTAGTATAGGACACCCAGCCGCTCCAGCTCCGAGGTGGTCAGGTCCCGACCCGAGTCGTGGGGGAGACGCTGGTCGCCCTGTGCATATCACGGTGAGCAAAATATCCTGGCTGCTGTATCACGCCATGGGGCTTCTTGGAGAGATGAAGAAGTCTTTGCAATGAGCTCGCCAATGTCGAATGTCTGGTCTCATATTGCGTGATGGTGGGGTTGATTTGCGCTCACCTCGAGGTTGTCGTACCAGTATGCCCTCATGATGAGATGGTGTTTTTCAATAGTAGTCTTGTTCCAAGTTTTGATGAGAATGGAAACCAGGGGTAAGATCTGACGGCTGAACTATATATATCAGAGTTCAAGAAGGCGCAAAGGTGGAATCGAGGCTTTAAGTAGATTCAGGCGCAAAACAAAGCTGCTAAACTATTTAGAAGATCGGCGCAATGCGTCTGTCTTTCTTGGCCCCGCCAAAAAGTTGCGACTTTCAAGCACGTGTGACGTCGGACCCCTCGGGGTGGTGGGGTGCTTTGTCTCGTACCAAGCCATTCACTGGCAGTCGTAAAGTCAGCAACTCGCATTTGCGCCGGGTCGGGCCAGGGTTTTGGTAGGATGGAAACCGGCGTACTGGTGCTGATGGACTCATACACTATAAGATCTAGTTATGGACGATCTGTCATGCAATCATAGTGGCAATAAAAGGCGGTGATGAACATAAACATCTAGAAGTAAAGACTCCCCGGCCGCTTTGAACCAGGCAAAGTAAAGACATATTTCTTTTTTACAACAATCCGCTGATGCATAATCACTATACTATGATCCTGTTGCGCTTGTAGCAATTCTGTCTGGCTGAGAATAATACCCACCATAAGCACGATATATGCGTGCAGTGACATCCAAACCATCATCGTGAAAACGTAGGGTTGCATCCAGGAGTGCTGGAGCCTCCATTGCTTTGTTTGAATGAGTCTTTCAAATTGTAGCGCAACTGCGCTCTCCATCACCATCGCCTACTCCGTTGCATAATGCCGCGCAGAATCGTAAGAAAAAAGAAAACACCATTTGCATCAATAAGACCGCGAAACGCCGTGAAAATGCTCTGTATGAATATTCGATCCCCAAGCATGAAGGCTCCTTTACCGCACTTCGGCCGCAGCCAATTCGGGACCTCCTCCCATGGCGAACTCGTTCTCGATGGCAGTGGCGTCGTCCTCGTTTCGCCGTTGTGGCCTTCCCTCAAACAGTCTGCGCCAGAACCTCGGAGGGTCAAAGGGCCGGGAGCCGTTGTGCATGGGCGGGTATACATCCGAGAAGAAGTACCAGATATGGCCAATAACCACACCCATGATCTCATCCTTGGGCACTGTTCCGTGCATAACGAGACTGAACCCCATAAGCACCCACGGCAGGTACGGTGCCGTGAAAACGAGAAGGCCGAGGAAGCTGAGCCGGGTCTCGGGGTTGCGTCGGGACCAGATGTATACGAGCGTCGAAGACAGGGGGTGGCCCAGGAACGGCATCGAAACAAAGGGCGAAAGGACCAAGAGGAAGGCCATTGCGTAGACGAGAAGCCAGGAGAAATGCGCCGGCGATCGACCGGACGACTCTTCAAGGAGACGCGCGTATCGCTGGAGGAAGTAGACGTGGAAGAGGAGGTCTAATGAGAACGGCCCAAAGTATAGAAATGTCGTCAAGAGTCGCCAGTACTGCCACGAGGTATATCTGTTAGTAGTCGTTCCAATCCATGGGGTATTCTAGACTGAAATGCGCTCACCTCTCCCTTGCCAAAGACCGTTCGCACGCTGTAGAACAGCTGGAACGGGGTGACCATCTGACACTGCACCAGTGCGCTGGTCAAGACTGTCGCCGTGGTCCACCATCGCGTGCACAGGGGCATCTCCCAGAACCAAGCCTCGAGCGGGTTGCCGCCGCCATCTCCAGGCATTAACTGATCCATGATTACAATTTGTAGCTGTGGTGACCGATCGTGATGGGTTGCGACGACGATGGCGGATAGCTGCGGCCCCAAGTTGAACTGATTGTGCTAATCGAACCGGCCGGGCTTATCGGAGTGAAGCGTCGATCTAGGTTCGGAGAACCAATGCAGCGTATTGCTGTTTACAAAGTCTCAAGTCTTCATCTAAGGGCGCAGGTATAAGAGGACAGGGTTCGGAGTTGGAAACAAAAGGTCTCGGCGAAGAATGTTTGAAATTGAATAACAAGTCAGCGCCGTCGTCGTATCTGCGTCGACTGATTATCTGGCTTCAACGGTTCGCTAATAGAAAGTGACGCTGCCGCGGCATCAGACTGGGGCGACTTGACCATGCTCCAGGCCCACTTTGCCAGCCAACAAAGGCCCCCGTTATTTGCATTCTGGATTGCGCAACAGTGCAGATATCCGGTATCGGCATCTGTAGCTCCGACATGGCCGCCTAAGCCCCAACGGGTTGGCAAAGTGGCTGCAGTGCGGACAATTTAGCGCATGTACCCCACAGGCGCTTGCCGTAGTGTACAGGGCTCGCGGACACGCGTAAAGTGCCTGTGGCTGGAGAAATCAATTAAGTAATTTTTAGTGGAATAGCGCGTGGATAGCGCGTCGCATTTTCGCGTTTCGCGATGGTGCCCAGCCACTTGATTAAATTCCTCCCTTTACCCCCCCCCCCCCCCCCCCCCCCCCCCCCCCCCCCCCCCCCCCCCCCCCCCCCCCCATTCCCTCATTAAGTCAATGGTATGCTCACGAATCCGGTATTTTTCCCATATTCGATCACTGGAATGTGCTTCTAAATCTGCTGGCTATCTCTGCCGCAATACCACCAAATCACCAATCTTTCTTCTGCTCACGGCTCAATGACCGCCTCGGTCTGAGCTCTTACCGCAGTACATCTCCGCCGCGCATATCGCCTGGCTACCGACCACAAAGGACTTTTTTTCTCTCGAAAAAGAGCTCGCCTAATCACTCAATGCTTGTCGCAAAGCCATCGCATACATAATGGATAAAGCCAAAAGACGCTCTTCGGCTGCGACCGGTGGCGCCGGTCGGGGAAGGCCCTCGGGAGCTCGACGTAAGTTCTTGAAATCCGGCCGAGTGTGGCCTAGCATCCCAGACTGACAACCGTCCGCAGCAGGAGACCCCGTACCAGCGGGTCGCAAGAGGAGATACCGACCCGGAACGTTGGCGCTGCGAGAGATCAGAAAGCTCCAGAATAGTACCGACCTTTTGATACGAAAGCTGCCCTTCTCCCGTCTGGTGCGAGAGATTGCCCTGACGTTCCGGCCGCGAGACGACGGCATGAGGTGGCAGTCGCAAGCCATCATGGCGCTCCAAGAAGCCGCCGAGGCGTTCCTCGTACACCTCTTCGAAGACACGAACCTATGCGCCATCCACGCGAAGCGCGTGACGATTATGCAGAAGGATATCCAGCTTGCTCGACGTATTCGCGGCGTCTGGGGCGGCATTGGCTAAGCCTAGCCGTGGATGGGAGTGACGACAGAACGAGAGAAAGGGGCGGATTCCGAATCCGCGAGAAGAGTATAGGGCCTCAACGAGGAGTTTCGCATATGTTTTCGTCATGCGCTTTGCAGCCACAAGCTTTCTGGCGCGCGCATGTATAGGGATAAGCCGGCGTTCAGGTTGGGAAAAGCTGAGCCGTTGTATTGCTGCGCTGCGACGTATCGCATTGCAGGCCAGCTGATTGTGTTTTTATATCTGATACCAGAGCATGTGTACTCTATTTGACCTTTCGCTGGAGGAGCTTATGCCTGATGGCAATCTGTATCAAGTTGAATGGTACAAGTAATTCTTCTAGTCGAAGTCTTCAATGCATTCAATCTGCAATCATACGTGCCTAACGACCAAATGTCGAGTCCACTTGAAGGTCCCCCAGAAGCAAGGCCGGCCGACAATGGAATCAGTGAGACCTTGAATATCAAATTAGAGATTAAATCCAAATACGACAACAAGTTAAATGGCAAATACAAGGTATATTGGTGAATTCAATCCAAGAGCCGGGGCTGTATGTAAGCATTAGTTAGTTAGGTCCCGTCCCGCCGCGCTGCCGGAGTCCGAACCCATGGAGTTGCATGGTGGGCGGGCCGCCCAATGAGACGCCCTACTGACGTCAACGTGCCATGGTCCATTACCCAAAGTGATCAGCCTCTCCCAATGGAAAGGATCGAATAATGACCAAGCAATTCCGGGGGAAAGGTCTGTTCACATCGTCAATTCCACATGACACCTGTGCCCTAGCAAGTCTCCTTCCCCCTTCCCCCTTATACATAATCTGCTACGTACTGCTTGTACTTCCAAGTTCCCACACGCGACTTCCCTTCCCAACACTTCTCCCGGCTGACCACATAACATTCATCCCACCAATAACCATGTCAGCACTCCTGCTCTCGCGGACGGCCTTCCGCAGCCGGGCCGTCGTCGGCGCCGGCATTGGCCTGTCCATCGGCTCCGCCCTCGCGTATAGACAGCCCGCCCTGCGCATGGACGCCCGCGCCGTGCCCCGTCCCTCGACGCGCGAGGCCGCCACCACGACGCCCCCGCGGGACTCGAGGCTCGACCCCGAGATCATCAGGCAGTTGTCCGGCGGAAGCATTACGGGTAAGCTAGCTAGCTAGAAGACAACACTCCTGCTATTTCCGACCTTCACGACATGCAATCATGGACTGACACACTTTGCTTGCTCTTCTAGGCTTTCTTAGTGGTCTTGTGATATCCGTATTTTCCAAAACATTGGTGCTCCTGTTGGGAGTTTCCGTTGTGCTGGTTCAGGTAGGAGCAAATGCCGGGGGATAGTTTTCACATCAATGGCGCTGACTATTTTACAGGTGGCTGCGAGATACGGCATTGATCTCACCAAGCAAATACGCTTGAGAGAACGACTGGGAAACTCGCGCATACTAGCAGCACTGGAGAGGGATCCGGCATTCAAGTTCTCCTTTGGCTTCTTCTTCGCCATGTCGGCATTTATGAAGTTCCAGAGCCTGTAGCTAGGTACGATGCAGTAATACTAAACTAATATCTACAGTACCAATGCAAAAAACCAAATGTCGCCTGGTCAGATGTGTCAATCCGCTGGTGAACAACTCGTCGGAAGAATTTGTACATGTGCTTAGAAGTGTCTCGTCTCCCGCTCAAGCCACGACTTTGTGAGGTCATCCTTCAAAAGCGGGCTGACCTTTTTCGAGACCTCGTCATTGTAGTCGTTGAGCCACTTCTTTTCGGCAGATGTCAACAGGTCCGTGTCAATGAGCTTGCGGCAGTATGGCACCATGGTCACATGCTCAAATGTAAACCATGGCTTGTCGCCAAAGGCATATTTCGTCTCTGCCTTCTGCACCATGATGATATTCTCGATACGAATACCATACTTTCCATCTTCGTAGAAGCCAGGTTCGTTCGAGATGACATTGCCTTCTGCGAGGGCAACCTCCGAGTATTGGATTCTGGTGCCAATGCCAACGGGGCCTTCATGTACGTTGAGATACGAGCCAACACCGTGGCCTGTTCCATGTCGGTAATCAAGTCCTTGTTGCTGGTCAAGTATGTTAGTCAAACAAGTCATTGAGGTTTCAGAAAAAAAAAAAAAGTGTTGCATACCCAAAGATGCTGACGGGCCAGCGCATCAATTGCAAATCCTGTAGTGCCCTTGGGGAAAATCGCCACATCCAATGCGATATGACCCTTCAGAACGAGCGTATATGCTTCGATTTCAGCTGCGGTAGGCGTGCCAAAATGCAGAGTCCGTGTAGTGTCTGTCGTGCCATCCAAATACTGAGCTCCGGAGTCGCAGAGATAGATTGCACTGGGGTCGATGACGGAACAGGCGCCAGGCTCCGGCTTGTAGTGAATGACAGCGGCACTGAAAGTCATTAGCACATGCGTCGTTGACTTGATTCCTGCATACTTACTTTGGGCCGGTTGAGGAAATGGTGTCAAAAGACAAGCCAGCAAACAGGTCCTTCTTTGCACGGAATGCCTCCAATTGATCAGCTCCTTGAACTTCATCAATCGTCGCCTTCTGGTTAATGAGCTGATCCTCGAGCCAGGCAAAGTACTCAACCAAAGCAGCGCCGTCCCGAATGTGGCACTGCCTCATTCCTTCCAGCTCGGTGGTGTTTTTCACAGCCTTGTGGTCCTCGATAGGGCTGCGGATTTCCTCGACCATCTCATCGCCACCCAGAGCAAGTTTCAATGCCCACGACGCCTTGGTCGAGATCAGGTACTTCTTGGGATCGCCCGAGCCCTCAGCATTGGCAGCCTTGGCGGTTTGACCAAGAGCAGTGGCATCCTCGAATATAGCCGTGTAAGGCTTAATATCGACATTGTTCTCGGACAGATAGGACTGGCACTGCTGGCTCAGCTTGGACGAGTCAATGTAGAGGGTCGCCTTGTCAGCCGTGACAATGGCATATGAGAAGAAGACTGGGTTGTATGGAATGTCGCTGCCCCGCAGGTTGAAGAGCCATGCGACCTCATCGAGCATGGAAACAACGAAGCCAAGCAACTTCTTCTTCTCGAGCTCAGTGCGCAGCTCCTCAAGTTTGGATTTGACATCCTTTCCGGCGAATTTCTGATCCAAGACAATGACCTGCTCGTTGGGCCGACTGGGCTTGTCCTGAGCCCAGACATTGTCGACGAGGTTGTTGGTGACAGCCACCAGATCCTTACCTCCGCTCTTCTTGATCTTATCAGCCAGCTTCTTTGCGTATCCGCTGGTCAGCAGTGTCGGGTCTACAGCAACGACCTTGCCGCCTTCTGCCTGCTCGACCGTCCATTCTTGCCAGGTCGGTACATCCTGGATGCCCTGCTTTAGGAGAGTCCAGTTCTTGTCCAGCTGCTTCTCGGCCTGGTTAAAGTATCGGCCATCGGTGGCCAGCGCAGCCTTGTCCAGGGTGATGACTGCAACTCCCGCCGAGCCAGTAAAGCCGGAGATGAAAGCTCGCCTCGCATCGCACGGCGCAATGTATTCCGAGGAGTGGCTGTCTTCCGACGGGACAACTTGACAGCATAGGTCAGCTGTCGTCCCTAGAGGAGGCATGATCCGAGTTGAGGTATATTGGCCATCTTACTGTACACGTCTACATTATTCTGTCGCATGAGCTTTCGAAGCTCGGCGAGCCGACTCGAGGTGTCGACCTTTTCCATATCGATGGTAGGGATAGTACTGTACAATTGGCGGCGAGAGATATAGTTGTCGGCAGTGGCAGGGCGCAAAGTAAGAAAGCTCGCAGGATGGCAGGCGAGGTGGCGGCGGCGATGTGCTGTTAATGAAGGGCGTATCAAGCGAGGGGCGACTGTTGTTGACAAGGCCGACAGTGGCCGAAGGTATCGCATGGGAGAAAGGTGCGGAGGGTCTCGCGGGAATTTGCCGTTTCCCTTTATAAATAGCCTTTCCTTTGATGTACAGCAGCAGCCTCTCACTTTGAGGAAATAAGGAAGGTGACACGCGACCGCGGCTATCCGGTAAGAAAGTGGTCAACTGGCGGACGGGAGACACGCCGTATATCGAGTTTTATATAAGCCAATTCAGGACCAACCGAGGAAAACTACGCTGTATGCACAGTCTGTTACATGAACAACGGTGCAGTTTATGATGTAGTAGTATGGAGCAGGCAGTCCGACAAAGGCTCTCACTCGCAAACGGGATGGAGAATGATGATATAGTTGTTAATTGGAGGGAACCTTGACCCGTACGTTGAAGTGATCGCCCCGTAGGTAGCCTGTCGTGCTAGGCGAACTGGAGCTGGATTGTGTAGCCGCTACTTTTGAGTATATCTCAAAATAGCGCAAGCTACTGCCAGAAATGTTAGTGTCGCAGGTCCAGGGGACCTCGATTTACCCCTCCATCGAGCTCCAGTCCCCTGTGGCCATGTGGGCATTTTGGGAGCTATTGATTGACACTTTGGAAGAATCAAACTTCACTGGTGCCTCACCACCAAGACGAAGCCTCGCGTCTCATCATATTACAAAATGAGTTAAGCCTTGTGTCTATTTCATACTGGTCATTTTGCAATTGTTGACCTGTAGGTACAACAATCAACAAAGTTTGCCTGCAAAAAGCTGGACCTACAGCCGTAGCAGAAGAAAAAAAGGGATCCCCGGCGTATTCCTAGCAACATCCTTAACTGGCTGGCACCTGGGGTCGTTCGTTGATTTGCACCTTTTATCAACCACGGTCCAAGTCCAACCCAACCTGACAACCTCAAAGCTCAGTCTTGGGCTGAAACTCTGCGCAGTCAAACTTGAAGACAAGGAATCAGTCGGCGTACTTATTCCACACACGAAACTGATGCATCCTTCGCAGCCTCGTTAAGAATGGACCTTGTCTCTCCACGCAAATTCAATCATGGATCAGATACCCATTCCTAGCAGCCTCGATGAGGTCGAACACGTGAGTCCATGCCTCCATACATGGCTTCGTGACATAGATTCTGACGGAGAAATAGCTGGTCAACAAGCTCTATGAGCAGAATACATCCTCGACGATATCTCAGATCCAAGAGGTCTTGCAAAGACTTCAGAAGTCGCCCGAGGGCTGGCAGATAGCCGAGGGTCTGCTTGCCCGCCAGGCCGACAATGTCCGCTTCTTCGGCGCCTTGACCTTCATCGTCAAGTTGAACACGGATTCTCTCGGCAACGAAGATGCCCGCTCGGCGCTTGATAAGCTCATCGACTGGCTGCTGAAGTGTTTGGAGGCTGGCGCGGGGGCCATTGTAATCAGGAAGCTCTGTTCTGCCCTCGTTACCCACTTCATACAATATTCCCATGTATGGCCGCTGTGCCTGCGTCACGTCTTGCTCTGCCTGCAGAATAATCAAAGTGCCGTTGTGCAAACCCAAGATTCCGTCCAAGATGTGGTACGCAACTTGACACCGCAGAAGTCCGTGGCGGTTGTCTGGTTTGCGACAGCACTGGCCGAGGAGGCGGAAAAGACGGATCCCAAGTCCACCAAGTACATTAGCCTGCACGAGCGCATGTTGAGAAATGCCCAGGATCTCTCGTCCCTGCTGACGTGTCTAGTCACTGGCCAGTCTGACACCCAAACCCAGCAGGAATCTATACGCTGTTTTCAAGCTTGGCTGCTATACGCCCAGAGAGCGCCCAGTGAGGACATGACATCCAGCTTGCGGCCAATGCTTCAGCCCACGATCAAGTGTATTGTAAACACTGATTTATACGAGGCCGCTATTGAAGTGCTCACGGACACTCTTGGAAACTGGCAATCCTTCTTCAAGCAAGATGACTACGACTTGTTGTATTCCCTCTTTGAGAGTTCCTGGTCGCAAGAGAGATACCAAAACCTGCTCCGAGGTGATTTCGATTTCGACTCGATGCAGTTCGGCCTGCTGATGGTCGCCTTTGGTGATGCCCAAATCACCGATCTCATGGACAAGTCAAACCAAAGGGCGCAACAGTTCCTCGCGGCACTTGTAGGCTTGCTTACAGCCGAGGGCCATCCTGTGGTCGAGGACAAGATCTTCTTCCCAGCGGTCGAGTTCTGGTCTCAGTTCGTCGAGAACATGGTGGACAATATGTACTCGGAGCCGCAGGAAAGCGTAGACTGGAATGCTCCGCCCCTATCATATATGACCCAGGTTGTATCCCACTGCTGGACCAAGATACAATATCCACCCCTGGAAGAGTATAACTCATGGGACTCGACGGAGCGTGTTGGGTTCAGTGACGCCCGCAAGGATGTGTCTGACCTGCTGCAATCCGTCTTCACCATTTCCGGCCAACCGCTCATATCCCTATTCGTGGACTTGACTCTGCAAGGCGTCTCTGCTACTGCATGGGCCGAGCTCGAGGCTGCCGCGTTCTGCTTGGGCTCCCTCTCCGACTGCATCTCGGATTCTGACAGCTGCGATGAAGTTTTAGGCAAGGTGTTTGGATCTCAGCTTTTTGATCTCCTCCGCCAAGGCCATTCGGTGGTGCCAGTACGAGCAAGACAGACTTGCCTCTCGCTGATTGAGCGATACTCGGATTATTTCGCACGCCACTCCGAGTACCTCCCCGCTGCTCTGAACCTCTTATTCAGCGCTGTGGGCGACCCACCATTGGCCGGGCCTTCGTCCAAGTCGATCTACAAGTTGTGTTCGTCTTGTCGTTCGGTACTCACATCAGAAGTCGATGCTTTCCTCGGTCAGTACGAATCTTTGAGAAACAGCTCTCAGGTCTTGGATTCATTGGCAGAAGAGCGAATAGTTGGAGCTATTGCCTCTATTATTCAAGCTCTCCCGGAAGACAAATCTCGGGCCCTTGCGTTCAAGAGACTGCTCTTGCTGATTGCCGTGGACGTCGAAAAGGCTTTGCAACTCAAGGGCTATAATGTGGACATGGACCCAAACGATCCCATTGTCGCCCGAGCATTCGATGCCGCTCAACGTCCAGAAGCTCCCGTGCCGTCCTCGGAAGTAGCCCTGCAAATTGCCATTAGAGCACTTCGATGTCTTTTGGGGAGTGCCAAAGGCCTCCAATCACCAACGGAATCATATGTCGATCTTGACGACGAACAAGGTTCCTCTCTATCTTCTGCCTCCTCTTCCTCGGCAGAATTGGTGCAGATCCAACAAGACATTATTGGAATCCTGGCACGACTCAAGGACGAGTTCGGCAACAGCACTGAAGCTTTGGTACGTCGATTTGTTATCAAGATCAGTGCTCTGGACTGCTGGACGAGGCTGATGAAATCACTTCTAGGATGTCATTTGTTCGATTCTGAAAGCTGGGTTCTCTGAAACGGATGCCGGCCCTTTTGTATTCCAGCCACAAACCATGGTCGAGTTCATCACCAGCTCGTGGAATCACCGCGTAGCCTCGGCTATCAGCACAGCCTGTGTTTTTGTGACCTCTCTTTCAAACGGGGCCAACAAGTCTCAAGTTCCGCATATTCTTACCCATCTGCTCCCGTGGGTCGTTGGACTTTTGTATCAGCTTCAAGGTAAGTATCTCCACAGATCCAGAGGCCGCACTGCTGCCATTTCCTACGACCCTGTCTCAGCATTGCTAACATGAATAGACCCCGAGAACGAACCCGAGCTGGCCCAATACGGGATCGAGTTTACGCAGAGAGCCATGACCAAAGCACCGGGCGTCTTCCTTCAGCTCCAGCCCACGAGTCTGCTGGAGTACCTGTTCATGTTCGCGATCAAGCTACTCAACGGGAACGAGCCTCTACCCAAGGCCGCAGCCGCAGAGTTCTGGGTGAGTTCTGCCATCTCGATTTGCCTATACGATTCAACTGACGCCTCTACCAGACTGCCTTTATCACGCTCAGGTCGTCCGACGTGGACACCCAGTCGGCCATCAACAGCGCGATCGAGCACCTGGGCCCCATCCTGGCGCACACGCTCGTCCAGAACATCGGCGGCAAGGCGTCCCGGAGCGAACTGGACAAGCTCAGCGACCCGCTCAAGAAGCTGGTGGTTCAGCACGCCGCTGCCAAGCACTGGTTGGAGGTCGCCCTGAACGACGCCTCGTTCCCCAGCGACAAGGTGTCACACGACGAGAAGGCCCTGTTCTTGAAGAAGGTCATCAGGTGAGTTCACGTTCTGCTTCCGGTTTCTAGGCAGTAGCAGTGAACTGACTTTTGAGCACAGCCTGAGAGGAAGCCGGGCGACGAACCAGGTCGTCCGGGAGTTTTGGCTCGCTTGTCGCGGATCGAATTTCGCCTACGCATCTTGAGCATTTGATATGTGAGCGCCGGATATTATTGCATGATGGGAGTCTCAAAAAATACAGGAACAATATGTGTTACGGCAAACACTGCAATATGGACCCGGTTAATGTCCTTGATTCATCCTGTATCGTAGTCACAAGGATACCTTGTGAGATACCACATAAAAAGTTTGGCCATAGTGTTTGAATGTCACGACTACAGGTCAAGAATAGCAACGGGCATATTGTGAGCGGTGTTTTATTTGCTTTTTTTTTCTTTACTTCTTTGTTGAGTGATATAAGCTTTAGTGCTGAAGATCCAGAGTCATGCCTGGCAGGCTCCCCGGCATGCTCATCTGGCCAGTGCTGTCCATCCGGCTTCTCCTGCGGTACCGCAGGCTCCCCGGCTCCGGACCCAGATCGGAACGACCGACAGTCTCGGATTCGACCTCCTTCCTTGCTTCCTCCCGGAGATCGCGCCCAATCTCTCGGCCCTTACCCTTGCTGATGCTCGCCATGTTGCCGTCGAGCCCGTCGTCCCCCCCTCGCGTGTTCTTCTTGCGCGGCCACAGGCTGGGCAGCGCAATCTCTTGGAACCTGGGCTCGACGCACCTGTCGTCGAACCACTTGTGGAGCCTGGCCTCGATGAGCTGCGCGATCTTGGGCACGTCCTGCAGCCGGGAGCGGCTGCCGACCAGGCTGCGTATCGACAGGTCCAGCCTGTAGTCGTCGAGAAAGTTGAAGGCCATCATGGTGGGGGTCGACTGCGAGGGGTTGCTCGGGATGAAGGAGATGCACAGGGTGCCGCTGAAGCGGACGACGCTGACGGCCAGGGCGACGGGCAGGACGGCCGTGAGGCGCTTGGGGTAGTTGAGCAGGATCTTGGTCTCGAGGGCGAGGGTGATCATGTCGCTGAGGTCGACATCCATGCGCGCCTGCAGCCGGGCGCCCTCCCGCGTGGCCCTCGAGCTGTTGGGGTCGAAGCGCTGCTTGCCGACGCCGGGGCCCGAGTCCATGCTCAGGCCGTCCTCGTCGACGGGGATGATGCGGCAGTTGCTGAGGATGGGGAAGTCCTCGCCCAGGGTCAATTCCGTGACCTTGATCTCGTCGAGGAAGTCGGGGCGGCTCGTCCCGTTCAGGGCCTTGGTCAGCGACGTGAGTATGGCATCGTCGTACTGGGCGTCGCTGCGGAACTGCGCAATGGTCTGAGCAATGAGCACGTTGAACCAGTCGAGGGACTCGGGCTGGTGGCTGTCGACGTTGTAGTACGTCTTGTTGAGGATGGAGCCAATGGTCAGCGTGGGCGGGTTCCGCAGTATGCTCGACTTCTTCTTATTGAGCGTCCGCTGGGGCTCTCTGGGGTTGTCGGTCCGCAGGGTGAGGAGGGATTGCTTGTGTGCCAGGGAGCGCTGCCGCCGCTCCGTGGCCCGGATCTGCGCCGTGACTTCGGCCGAGGGGGGATCGCCGAATATGAAGAACTTAATGAATGCGGCTATGAGGAGGACGACCGAGATCTGGCCGACGATGAGGCCTTGGGTAAACGACAAGCTGCGCAACAGTTGTCAGTCATGATGAGTGTGCTTTGGCGGGGTTGGGTTTGGCAGGAGGGAGAGGCATACGTCGGCTCAGCCTTGGTCGGGCACATATCCATGGCGGACATCTCGACAGACGAGAACTGACGCAGGAGTCAGTCAGTCGGTCAATTGATCGAGTATATGCCGTGCCGGACTGCTGCTAACAGGGACTCATGGTGAATGATGGTAAAAGTGTAGAAGGTTGGTATTTACAAATTCCGGCATTCAATGGCTGCTTATCGTTATCGGGGTCGTGGACATTGAATGTGTGACGTGACGTTCCCCAGGGCAGGGGTAGCAACACAATTAGGTAGCCCAACAGGGGGTCGTGGCAGTATGCAGCGCCATCCCTGACCCCCCCCCCCCCCCCCCCCCCCCCCCCCCCCCCCCCCCCCCCCCCCCCCCCCCCCCCCCCCCCCCCCCCCCCCCCCCCCCCCC